>BQNB010076123.1:0-31253 GCA_026074375.1 Tanacetum coccineum | reverse complement strand
AAATCATAAAAACACAAAAATATTTTTATTTTCATTTTTATTTTTTATAAAATTTTATAAAAACAAAGAGAAAAGTATAAAATCAGAAAAACCAAAAATATTTTCTTTTATAAAAAATTTTCAAAAACAAAATACAAAAATTAAAAAATGAGAAATTCAAAAAGAAGTTTTACAATGGCATGTCTTCTGAAATCGATAACATTTACGGTCTTAGAAATGTCATTCAACAATGATACAAGCCTGTAAATGAAGTTCGAGCAGAAGTTTCAAATGTTTTCAAAACATGCCATATGGCTTGCTATTATTTCAGATAGCAACCCGGTCATCATCTTAAAGGCAAGTATTTCAAAAAGAAAACTTGGCCTCTCAACGGGAATTTATTCTCGGGCATGGTCTACTTTATGACCATGCAAAGGCTTGTGATTACTTTGCATCACAACCCGTGCTTCCTATATCCATAAGTGTACGTTTCAGTGCATCTATGTGAATAAATAAGAGAAATCTTATTTATCTTGGTGTTTGTTGTTTTGTCACATACAAAATCATTCCATCATCTGAAAATACTTTTCAAAATACATTTGACTTCTCAAACAATGTCTACAGCTCTTTAAATAGAAAACGGGTCATTGTTTGAGGGGGAGAGAATGTCAAATTTCTTTGTCATAATCAAATGAGCTGTAAAAAGGGAAAAAGATTTTCAAACGATAACGTAATATCTCATGATAAAAAGTTAATTAAGTTTAACTCGATTGTGCTTTATGTGTTACTTGTTTTATGCCTTTAGGATATAGTTTTGCTAAATTATGTCTATAGGTATGAGAGTATAAAATATTTAGGACCAAGTGTGCTATTTGTTTTGCTTGAATATACCTTATAA
This sequence comes from Tanacetum coccineum, assembly GCA_026074375.1. Taxonomy (NCBI): domain Eukaryota; kingdom Viridiplantae; phylum Streptophyta; class Magnoliopsida; order Asterales; family Asteraceae; genus Tanacetum; species Tanacetum coccineum. The sequence continues at coordinate 30,376 of BQNB010076123.1, read as the reverse complement.
AACATAAGTGGTGAGATTAATAAGTTGTGCTAAGATGAGGGACCAAAAATGTCAAAGAATAAATTGGTTTTTTTTACACTAACTCACCCATCCGTCCCATTCACTGTTTACCAACTCTACACACACATCCAAACACACTCAATCTTACACACGAACATTTTTTCCACTCGACTCACAACAATCAAGTTCACTCACTCCATTTCATCTAAGGTATAACTTAAATCTCGATCTTCATCTCCTAATCAACTCGAATCCCTAAAGGAATTGTGTGTTTTCGTCATTCTTGATCGTAGCAGCCCTAATTATAAAATTAGGGTTCGTCAAATCAAAAAGTGGTGAAAACGTATAATTGATTGAGGGCTTTTGTAGTTTTAGGTTTAATAAATGTATAGGTTAACCTAGCTTGATCATTTGTTGTGTTTTAAATGTGTTCTTGAAAGTTTTGTGTTCGAAAATTAGAGCAATATGCAAAATAATGTAATAATATGATATATTTGTGTATGAGATTGTTATATTATGGCTAAGTGAAAATGCTAGATTAGTGTTCAATGTGAAAATCGATCTCGCACAAATTTAAGAAATCGATCGAGTATAAACCATATGGACCGATCTAGTAACGTGTTGAGAATCGAACGAGTGTCTAAGTGTATGGGTCGAACGAGTGTATGTTAGAAAGGGTCGAACGAGTGTATGTTAGAAAGGATCGAACGAGTGTATGTTAGAAAGGATCGAACGAGTAATCTAACATGGGTCGAACGAGTGTATGTTAGAAAGGATCGAACGAGTGTATGTTAGAAAGGATCGAACGAGTGTCTTTTAGACAGGACCGAACGAGTGAAGTCCTTTGTGGATCGAACGAGTGATTGCAAACAAGGACCGAACGAGTGACTATTAATATGAATCGAACGAGTGCCTAATTGCATGGATCGAACGAGCGTCTACGTGACTGGATCGAACGAGTGAAGTTTTAGTGTGGACCGAACGAGTGAATCATGTAAGGATCGAACGAGCACATGTTTGTGAGGATCGAACAAGCACATGTTCTAAGGACCGAACGAGTGCTTGTGTACATGGACCGAACAAGTGTAATTTCAGTACAACTCGATCTAGCTGTTTTTTCTTTAGGACCGAACGAGTGTTATTCTTTTTGAGGACCGAACGAGTAGAGTTATCAACACTTGACCAATTTTTTGACATAACACACTTAAGATCAAATTTTTTCTAACAAAGATTAAATTCAACAAATCTCTTAGTTTAAAATAGACAATAAAAGCTTGACAAAACCAAGGTTAACTACATTCGACTTAATTGTTAGGATAGGTGCCTTTGTCTTACACGTTATTCGTCTATCTAAGTAGATTGATCTTCAAAAGTGCTAAAAGTCATAAAGGTTCTCATGAATGAATGATTGTGTTTTCTTATAAACTGCACTCACTCTTTCTTAAACAGACTCATGGCAATTTCAATAGCGGATCAGATTGCTTTTTTTTTTTTTTTTTTTTTTGGATGATTGCATTGGTGGCTCCTGCTGACGACTTAAGATTGGAAATGTAATCTTCGCTAAGTTCGAAGTCACATCCAAGGGAAGCAAAACCTTCTAAGTGGTCTACGATGTGTTAAAGCTCACTCCTTTCTACAAGGCTTTCCAAGTCACTGCAGATGCTCCAGAGATCTATATGCAGGAATTCTGGGCTTCTGCTTATGTTCATAATCGATCTGTCCGATTTAAGATGAATAAACAAGCGCACTCATCGGTCTGAGCAATTCGGACATTCTTCAAATTTGCCCTAATTCAGGTAATAAGAGTTTGTAGAACCACCTCTTGAAAAAGAAGGAGATACTCATCTTTCTAGCTGAGTCTTGGTCATTCTGGAGATATAAGGAAGATCACTGACGTTAATGTCAATAAACTGCATCAACCCTGGAGATCATTTGCTGCTATCATCAACAAATGTCTCAGTGGTATACCTTCATATGACAGTCTTCGTCTTTCTCAAGCTCAAATCTTGTGGGGTATGTACAATAAGAAGAACGTTGATTATGCATATCTTCTGTGGGAGGACTTCATTTTCAAGATTGAGAACAAAAACACGAAGAAGGGCAATGCGATGTACTATCCTCGGTTCACCAAGTTAGTCGTCAACTATGTCATGGAAAAAGATCCTTCAATTCCTAGAAGAAACAAGGTCAATTGGCACTATGCCAGAGATGACCCAATGTTTACTACAATCAATGTCATCTCAAGGAATGAAGCCACTCAGTTGTACGGGGCTATCTTGCCAGTGGCACTAACCAACGAGGACATCCGCAACTCTGAATCATACAAAGAGTATTATGCTAGGGCTTCAGGAACAATTCCTCCTAAGACAAAAACCGATAGCTTAAGAAAGCTAATACAGATGCAATCCCTAAACTGAAGCCTCCCACTGCCCCCAAGGAAAAGAAGTCGGGAAAAGGAAAACAGAAGACTGCAGAGTTAGAGACTATCTCTGAGGCTGACTTGACAGAGGCTGAGCAACTCAAAATAATCACAAAAAGAAGCCGTCAAGAAACTCACAGCTCTCATGCTAGTGGTTCTGGTGCAGATGAAGGAACTGGTGTTACACCAGGGGTTCCCGATGCACCTGATTATGACTCAGAGGATGATATCTCTTGGAAATCAAGTGATGATGATCAAGCTGATGAGCAAGCTGAAGATGATGAAGATGCAGGTAAAAATGACGTTAATGAGACTACTCAGGATGATGAAGATGATGATGACCATGATGATGATGAGAAAGTTCAAGATGCTGATGAACACGACGTTGATAAGACAGTTCAAGAAGATGATGATGAAGAGCAGACTGAATCAGATGATGATGGTGATGATTTTGTCCATCCAAAGCTCACAACTCATGATGATGAGATAATACATGAAGAGGATTCTGATGAAGATGATTCTAGTATTTCAACATCAAACGATGAAGATAGTGACAATGAAGATGAAGGAACGAATGTTGAAGGAGCAAAGACGGGTGAAGAGGCTACATATGAAGAGGATCAAGGAAATGAGGCAGTCAAAGATACAACTACCGATCTTGATGGAAGAGATAAAGTAATGACAGATGTTGAAGACACTCATGTGACCCTAACTCCGGTTAATCCTGATGGTCAACAACAGAGTTCGTCTGTATCTTCTGGATTCGTCTCCAACATGCTGAATCCAAACCAAGATACTGGTGTTGATGATATTTTTCGACAACATACTGAAGCCACTTCTCTCATTGATACTTCTGTTACAGCCATCATGGAGCCATCCTTCACTGCACAAATCAATCGCCCTCCAACACCGCATCCTATCATCATTCAACCACAACAACTACCAATTTTGACACCGGCAACTACTACAAGCTCCTCGCTACAAAATCTTCCTAACTTTGCTTCGTTGTTTGGCTTTGATCACAGACTGAAAGCGTTAGAAGATAACTTCTCAGAACTCAGGCAAACAAATCAATATGCTGAAGCGCTCTCCTCTATTCCTAGCACCGTTGAGCAATATCTAGCGAATAAAATGCAGGAAGCAGTGGACGTTGCAGTCCAATTGAAGTATGAAAGAATTCGAGAAGAGTCTTCTACTGCAAATCAACAATTCCTTGACTCAATTGATGACGGAATGAAGAAAATCATCAAGGAACAAGTCAAAAAGGAAGTCTCCAAAATTATTCCAAAAGTCGAGAAGTTCGTAACCGATCAACTTGAGTCTGAGGTTCTGGTGAGATCATCAAAGGAAGCCAACACATCTCATGCTGTAGCTGCAAATCTCTCAGAATTAGAGCTGAAAAAGATCTTAATAGACAAGATGGAAGCTAACAACTCTATCAACAGGTCAGACATTCAGAGACAGCTCTACAAGGCATTAGTTGAGGCGTATGAAGCCGACAAAATCTTGTTAGATACATATGGCGATACTGTCACAATTAAAAGACCTAGAGATGGTGCAGATGATGATCAAGAACCCTCCGCTGGAACAGACCGGGGGTCCAAAAGAAGAAGGTCAGGAAAGGAACCCGCTTCTACCAGTGCTCCAAGTGAAACGACAACCAAGACAGCAGGAAAGACTACCAGTACAGGAGGGGGGGAGTCTAAGACTCACAACGAAATCTGCTAGACAATCTTTCCCAGTAGAGGAAAAAAAGCCTAATGCACTCTACAGATGTCTTTAAAGGACCTGCAGACAGGAGTTCGAAACATGTCCAAGATGAACACCGAAGAAGAGTTCAAAACATCTTAAATGACTGATTTCTGAAAAACCTACGAGACTACCTTCTCCTGATCATGCATGAATACTCTGTTTCCTGTCGTTCATGAATCTGGTCCAACCTGTGCTTAGCAATCCTGGCACAACAGGACCCCGAGAGTCGTTTGATGAACAAACCGATTCTACATTTTGACTTCTCCGCTTTTGGGCTGAACCTGCAAATGTTCAAACACTAACACCTGAATTGCTAGCAGGTCCCCCAACATATGAGTGATTGAAGGCACTAGCGAAGAGCTTGACTGAACTGGAATATTTTTATGAGGAGGTCTACAAAGCCACAACCGAGAAATTAGACTGGATCAACCCTGAAGGTCGCCAATATCCGCATGATCTGCGACAGCCACTACCATTAGTTCCAAATTCTCAAGGTCGTCGTGTTATACCATTTCATCATTTCATCAATAACGACCTGGAATATCTACGTGGTGGTGTGTCAAGCCGAAAGTACTCTACGTCAGTAACGAAGACTAAGGCTGCAGATTACGGACATATCAAATGGATAGAAGACTTGGTGCCTAACTCAATGTGGAGTCAAACGATAGTCAAATACGACAGATCTGCCCTCTGGGGAATCTCGCATTGGGGAAAGAAGCGACGACAGTTCTATGCATTTGCAACCTTAAGGGAATCAGCTCGGGACGTCTATTCAAAAAGACGGATAATTGCTGTCACAAAGGTTGAAATTGTCGAATGGCATGATTATAAGCATCTTGACTGGATTACAGTACGAAGGGATGATGATGTTCTCTACAAGTTCAAAGAAGGCGACTTTCACAGACTAAGGATCCAAGACATTGAAGATATGCTGCTTCTTCTTGTGCAAGGAAAAGTGACTAATCTAAGCGTTGAAGAACGTATTGCATTTAATGTCTCCTTACGAATGTTTACACGAAGAGTTGTCATCCAGCGACGTGTGGAAGATCTTCAACTGGGTGTTGAAAGTTATCAGAAGAAACTTAACCTCACCAAGCCCGACACGTACAGATCAAATCTGAGAAGACAAGACGCTTATACTCCATACTCCGATCCAAGAGGATTCATCTACGAGAATAAAGACAAGAAGAACAGATTGATGCGCATTGACGAACTACACAAGTTCAGCGATGGTACTCTAGATGACGTTCGGACTGCTCTTAATGATCGCCTCAAGGGAATAAGAATGGAGTACTTGCCACAGACTTTTTGGAGCCAACGTGACAAGGCAAACGCAAGAGCTATGATCCAGGCGATTGACAAAAGGCTAAAGACAAGGAGGATAATGAGGAGTTTGGAGAGATTTTGTAACACCCCCAAAATGGGTCGCAGCGGAATAAGGATCCGGGGCATGTTACTTCAAGATCAACTGCACAAGATATATATAAGAATGACACAAAAGTCATTTAGATTGATACATTGGATTTAAATAAAAGACATATTACAAAAGCTTATAGCTTTACTTGTTCTTTGTTTCATACTACAAAAGACAGCATAGATTTCCCAAAACATGATACACATAAGTCTTTAACAGTACAACCCCAAAACATAATCCAATGCATCCTTGGCACCTCGTGCCTATTGACCTCCTGAAAACATTGCTTAAAACGTCAACAAAATTGTTGGTGAATTCATATGTTTATGTATTTAAATTATGCAGGACCGCAAGACTTTCCCGTGATGTTACAACAGATGCCAACAGAAGTGATCAAATAAAAATAGATCAATGCCACTCCAACCTAGCATGTATATGATGACGATAGCACATGTTAAGGGGGGCTTTTAGGATGTGGAAAAACTCTCAAAGTGTAAATGTTTTGATATTTATATCAAACACTTTGATTGAAATTTTCAATGTTTTTGGAAGGATTGTGATGAAATACCCAAAAGACTGACCATGTTCTTAAATTCTTGAAGTTATAAGGCGGTTAGGCTTAGGTTTTCAGATCCCATGATCCAGCCAGAACCGGAGGGATCTACCCAGGGATATCCACTAGTTAGTGTAGAAGTCCTTAGGTATGATTAAAAAGGAGAAAAAGTGAGAAAAGGGAATAATGCCGACTGAGATGGAGCTAACACTGGAACAAACCCAACAAGGTGTTAGTCATGAAGTCTCGGTATGCATTGAAGGGGTTGAAGAATGAAAAAGAAAAGTAAGGATAAAGGGTGAAAATAAAGAAGCCCTCCATACACTTAGGCAGAAACCGGGTCAATACATATGCTGTCAGAAACACTCAGTGTTGTCTGACATTGAAGACAGTCATGGACCCAGTGACGCTATGCACAACCCCTCCCAGCTACTCAAAGTCAGAAAGACTTTGTTTCAAAACTCACGGAGATACACTCATTTCTATTGACTTTCTCACTCCGAGTTAGTTGATATTGAAAAGGTGGCACTCAGCTCCAGCCTCCGATCACTAAAATCAAAGTGCACTATTGAGTCTAGAGCCAAAAGAGATCATCCATAAATCTCATTAGGACACTTGCCAAATTCTTCTTGCTAAGTCACACAATGTGAATTACAAGATACACTTAAGAGTCCTTCGCATTATCCTTGTGATTTTGCCAGAACATCAGAGTGAATTTATTCACAATGAAGATGGAAATCCTGCTTGAGTCAATATCAAACAAGCTCATGGTAGGTAACTTGTGCGATTCTTTATGAATCAAACTTGTGACAACTGGAAAGAAACGATGGTGCGATTCTATAAGAATCAAACTTGTTCCAGGAAATGGATCAACGGTTGTTAATGAATTTTTGAAATGATAAACACTCTCGGTGTGTCACAAAAACAATTTTGTAAGTGATACACCGATTGATTTTCAAATCAATTTTCCATATCAATCGGTGAGATAGTAACTCACTGGTTCACTCTTATCGTGCTGTCTGCTTTGAGACGTTCCGATAATGAGAACATGCTGAGTACGATGAATCTAATACTTATGTGTTAGAAAGATTCAATACTTCAGCTGGAAATCCTGTCAAGAAGATTCTTCTCAAATTGAATCTATCTGATCACAGGTCAATCCTCACGGATTCGAAGGTTTCTCCAACCAAACCTGGACGAATGACAAAGCCATATTCGTCCCCCTGCTTTATTGCTAACTGTTCTATGCAGGCTATGTAAAATGGTGGTGGAGGTTCCTGATTCCAGCTGGCTCACAAGATCCATAACCACATGCTCATACCCGACCAACAAACATAAAGTCATCATGAAAGCTCAAGTACATGTTTCAAGACTTCCGCTACTCTGATACCACACATCTTTCTAGAAGTGTCAAAGTGTTAAAGTTAAAGAATTTCAAGAAAGATGCAACATTAAAGCTTTTCAAGAATGGTATGAGCATGTCGGTCCAGATGTCGCAAGTCCACAAGATGGCAAGATTTATAAGATGGCGTAGAGATTGTGCTTGGTTGATGATCTCAAGAGGTTCAAGATCACTATGTCAAATACAAGTTCAAGGAACAAGCTCAATCCAAGAAGTCAATGATCACTACAACATATTCACAAGAGAAAGACAAGAGTACGAGCTAAAGACTAAGGATAAAGCATAGTATGCTAGGTTTAAAGTCTGTAAATTGGAGTGACCTCCCTTAGGGGGAGATTGTTGGAAACACGAAAAGTGTCGGTCACTTCCAAAGTTGTAACAAGTCTTAGCTCGTAGTTAGTATAAGGATTAGATTAGTAATCTAGTCCGGCCCAAGGCCCATGGGTGGCCCAACTCCAGCCCATGGGCCGGCCATAGTAGTATTTATACACCCTCTCCTAGACTTGGAGAGGGTTGGTTGTTTTCATTTGTAAGTTGTTCACTTCATCATCCATTCCATATTTCCATAATACACATTCATCCATTCATCCAAGTCTCTCTAACAATCCAACCCACATCTCACTTCTTGTTCTTGGTTGATTCATTAGATTACTAGTATTCTTCACATAGTTAGGTCACCTAATGTATATGTATATGTGTGTCATTCAAAACGGTAAAATTGTAAAGCTGGTGATTCGATAATAAATAGTCTATATAAAATAAAATATATATAACTAAATATATCAAACAAGTAATAGTATAGAGAGTATCCCGTTAGATAAGAAAATCACTTTAGAAAAAATAATAGTCTATCTTCCGAGTGTCGTTTCCACGGCGAGAGATGAATTGAAATTCACGAGAATGTCGGGAACCGAGCTTGAATGTCATAAAAGTTTTGGATTTGGTTTTTTAAATCTACAAAAAGGGAAAGGATATAAAAGGGAAGCTAAACTTTTGGTTCTAAACTATTTTTTAAACTAATATTAATTCTACGATTTAAAACTACAAGATTATACTAAAAATGATCTAAAAGATATAAATAACGAAAATGCTTGCTAAATGACGTGAAATGTTCATTAAGTGCGGGCTTAGGTTTAACAAATTAAAATCTTTTAGAAAACAAGTTTAAAGAAATTAAATGACAAATTAAGTAAAATGCTTTTTAAAATAAATGACAAGTAATTAAATTGCATTAAAAGTAAATGACGGTATGTAATTTGGAAAATTCTAGTGACTATTAAATTTTAGACCCTTTTTTTTCTTTTTTTTTTAAAAAAAAACCCACACTTAAATCACTAGTCACAGTCACATAACAAGCATACTAAAAACTACTCGCTAAACATTAAAACTAAGCTAAAATCCTCTAGCAAGAACTATGTTAGGAAGTTTCTTAGGGCTCTACATCCAAAATGGAGAGCAAAGGTCACAGCGATTGAAGAGTCGAAAGACTTGACATCACTATCTCTTGATGAACTTATCGGGAACCTCAAAGTTCATGAAATGATCATCAATAAAGATTCTAAAATAGTCAAAGCTAAAGGAGAAAGGAGATCTCTTGCTTTAAAGGCTAAGAAGGAATCGAGTGATGAAGAAAGTTCGACTTCTGGAAATGAAGACGAAGAATACGCCATGGCAATTAGAGACTTCAAGAAGTTCTTTAAAAGAAGAGGAAGATCTGTAAGGCAACCTAGGAATGACAAAAAGGCCTTCCAAAGAAGCCGAGATGACAGAATGTAAAAGATAAGAAGTGTTTCAGATGCGGAGACCAAAATCATCTTATTGGAGAATGTCCAAAACCACCGAGAGACAAGAACCAAAGAGCATTCATTGGAGGTTTTTGGAGCGATAGCGGTGAAGAAGATGATGAAAAGATTAAAGATGAAACGTGTCTCATAGCTCAAGCGTCAATGAGGTATGTTCCGATTCCTCTTACTTTAGTGATGAAAACTCATCAATAGATGATTTAGCTCTAGATAATGAATATGACAAACTATGCAAAATGAGTCTAAAAATAATCACAAAGAACAAAAGATTAAAAGCCGTTAGAAATAGCTTAGAAAATAAGCTTAGTGAACTAAAAGAAAAATTGTACACGCTCGAGAAAAACAAGGGAGTTGATCTCGAATGTACAAAATGTCAATTGCTTAGAATTGAAAATGAAAAACTCAAAGAGGAAGCTATTAAACTAACAAAATTCGAAAAGAGTACACATTGCTTAAATGAAATGTTGAGTAATCAAAAAAACCCTCCGAGATAAGTTAGGTTTGGGATTCAATTCATTTGAAGCATCAACTAGTGGAACTAAGGAAATAAAATTTGGCGAAACTCATAAAAGTAAAGTTCTAGTAGAGGTCCTTAATAATGGTAGCCCCCATTATAGCAGAGGCGGCACCACAAAGTAATATGGGGACGCCATTGTTTCACAGGGTTTTGGAAATTTGTTTCTTTTCAAAATCATTTTGGATCCTAGACCAAAACATATAATGGTAAAACAAAATTCAAAGTTCCTGTTGTGAGTGTTAATAAGTCAAACAATTTATAAGCCTCATCATTAAAAAAACCGGAGTGGGATTTCAACACAAATCTTTGATCAAAAACTCCACCCTAGAAGAGTCAATAATAATTATCCTGTTCTAAGATACCGCAACCAAAAAGAAACGTTGGTCGACAAAATCAACCTTATGGTTTTCTCGTAACTTGGAACAACTTTCCCAACGTCCAAAGGTTACCAAGCCATGGGAAATGTGTCCTTTCATTTCCACATCCCAATCAATTACTCAAATGCAAAGGATGTATGTTTAGCATAAACAACTTTTGAACCCATGAGATATTAGGGACCAATATGTTTGGAGGTCATTGTCTTATATAAATAGATATGCCTTAGAGTCGACTTGAAACCCGTATGAGTCGGTTAAAAGATAGCGGTATTGCTTAAAATACATTGACGGGTAACACAAAAAATCTCTTCTCCATTACAAGGCATACAACGAAGGTAATGTCATTTTTTGGTAGTAATCTTCGCCAGGTACATCATTGGCAAAGGTACGTATTTCTACTGACTTCTCTCAAATATAGATAATGTAGAAACATGTTGATAACTTAAGATTTATTGCTTAAGTGTAGGTCAAATAAGTGATAATAAGTGTCGAGTAAACTTTCTGTCTGAACATGATAGTGAAATACTAAGGATGGTAAGATTATAGGTAGAGGTATTTGGAAGAAAGGCTTATATGTGATAAAATTAGGAAATAAGCCAAAAGATAAAATTTGTCTTGCAACGATTAATGGCAAACTCCACACATTGTGGCACTAGGCGAATTAGTTCACGCTAATATGCGTCCTCATTTCAATCGTAGCATCTAAGGAATTAGTTAGAAACTTACCTAAGCTTAAGTTTGATCAACACTTCTGTGATGCTTTCAAAATTAGAAAGCAAGCTCACGCTAGTCACAAAGCTAAGAATATGGTCTCAACGACTAGATGCTTAGAACTCCTTCATATGGATCTCTTCGTTCCATCCGCCGTACGGAGTTACGGAGGAAACCACTACACCTTAGTCATAGTAGATGACTACTTAGGTATACTTGGACTAGATTCCTTAAAGATAAAACCGAAGCCTTTGATCAATTCGAGATATTTAGTAAGAAAATTCAAAACCAATTAGGATGTACAATAGTGTCAATAAGAACCGACCACGGTACATAATTTGATAATGAGGTGCAATTTGGAGAGTTCTGTAATGCCAATGGAATTACACATAACTTCTCGGCTCCCACGGACTCCTCAATCAAATGGCATGGTTAAAAGAAAAAATAGGACACTTCAAGAAATGAGTAGGACTATGTTGAAGGATGCATCGTTACCACAAAAAGTTTTGGTGTAAGCCATAGATCATCACATACATTCTCAACTGAATCCTAATTAGAGTCATCCTAGAAAAAAACATCTTATGAACTCCTGAGAGGTAGGAAACCTACTCTTGATTATTTTAGAGTGTTTGGAAGCAAGTGCTTCATTTTAAACACTAAAGACTACCTCACTAAGTTTGACCCAAAGTCATACGAAGGTGTCTTTTAGGTTAGCCCAAAATAGTAATGCTACATCATTGCTTAAATAAACACCTAGAAAAATCGAAGATCACTCAATGTGACATTCGATGAAACAAACCTCCCTCTCCCTCTAAGACATCACTGGTGGATGATGATTAGATGAAGAAGAAGCAATTAAGGTTACCGAAAAGAAAAAGTTAGAAAATGACATTGAGGATGAAACTTTAGAAATTGACGAAATAGTCAATATTAAGGAATCTAGGAACCATCTATTAGAAAATTTCATAGGAAACCTTAACCAAAGAACTCTTAGGTCACAAGCCCAAAACCAAAGTAACTTCTTTTGTTTTATATCAACTATAGAACCTAAGAATGTGAATGAAACCTTAACGGATGAGAGTTAGATAATTACTATGCAAGAAGAATTAAATCAATTCATTGCTAATGATGTTTGGAAGTTAGTTCCACAACCTAGGAATATGACAATCTTAGGAACTAAGTGGGTGTTTTGAAATAAGTTAGACGAGAACGGTGTTATTTCTCGAAATATGGCTAGGTTAGTTGCTCAAGGCTATAATCAACAAAGTGCATCGATTATGATGAAACTTATGCCCCAGTTGCTAGACTTAAGTATATTAGAATACTATTAGCTTATGCTTGTGCGTTAGATTTTAAGCTATTCCAAATGGATGTAAAAAGTGCATTCTTTAACGGTTTTATCAATGAAGAGGTATACATGCACAACCGTCAGGATCTCAATTGACTTTAGGAACCGGATCATGTTTATAAACTTAAGAAAGCTTTATACGGTCTTAAACAAGCTCCTAAAGTTTGGTATAAAAGATTAAAAGCTTTTCTTATTAAACATGAATACAAAATGCGAATGGTAGATAACACACTTTTTACTAAGAAGAAAAGTTCAAATCTCATCATCGTTCAAATATATGTCGACGACATTACTATTGCTTGGTTTTTGTCAAGGCCATGTGTGATGAATTTGCAATTCATTCTGAAGAGTTCGCGATGAGCATGATGGGGGACTTACTTTTCCTTGGCTTACAAATAAAAACAAATGGAGTTGGTTATCGTTAAATCAATCTAAATATATTAAAAGAATAGCTTAAGAAATTTGGCTAAGCTTGATTCTAAACCAATGAAAACCCCATGTCCTAGCTACTAAACTCACGAAAGACGAATGTGTTTGTGAGTCGGTAGATAGTACCAAGTATGAGGCTGTAGGTAGTTTTATTCTACCGACCGGAAAGTAGGCCGATATCATGTTTATTGTCTGTATTTGTACTCGCTTCACGAGGGTCCCAAACCTCTCATCTTGAGTAGTTAGCGTATCTTCTGATACATTATAAGGCATATCAATTAGATTTATGGTATCCTCAGGGGACCGGCATATAAACTATGTATATGTCGACTCTGATCATGCGGGGATTATTGGACAGAAAGAGCACCTAAGCGGCATTTGTACGTTCGTGGTAGTTGTTTGACATCTTGGTTCTCGATGAAACAACTGTTTGCTATATCCACTACCGATGCCAAATACGTAAGCGCAAGACATGCAAGTCAAAACAAGCACTATGGATGGAAACAAGCTTTATCGACTACGCGAACGTGCTCGATCTTATGCGATCAACAAAGCGCGGTTGACTTAGCAAAAACCCGGTGCAACACTCTCGTACTAAACACATCGAAATACGTCACCGCTTTCTTCGTGATAATGTCCAGAAAGGACATATCTCTATCGAAAAAGTGCCGTTCTTGTCAGACAATATCACCCAACATTCTTTATAAACCCCTTAACCTGTGACTATTAAATATCTATGTCTTGTTTAGGAATGATGATAACATTCCATAAATGCGCTTCTCTATTCTATGTATAGCTTCTAGTCCGTGTTTTGCTCCGTGTGTGACAACTTAAATACTTTGTCGGAAGTTACTTTAAGTATTTTTAATTTGTGACAGGCCAAATTAAAACGTCACTCCTCTTTGTGAAATTTTTTTGTCAAATTTCAGTCCAAATCCCTCAACTGAGGGCGGCCCCCACATCTTCGGCGGCCCCCGGATTAAATGGGTGGCCCCCATATCGATATGGGACCGCCACCAGACGAGACCAAATGTCTGTCACCCTTTCTTTTTGTAAAACACAAAAACAAACACCCCTCCCCCCTCTCTTCCACCATTGACGAACCACGACTCATAACCACTAAAACCTTAAAATCAACCACTAAAACACAAATTGAAGATCAAATCAACACTAACAATCAATCCTAACATCACAAAGAATCTAATTATAAGTTTCTTTCAATTCAAATTCTTTTAATATCTGTCTAAGTTCATGTTGAACAAAATTTCAAAATTGGGATTTTTATTTTTCTTGTGCTTATGTACAATTAGGCTACAATAACACAATGTATAACTAATATGCTTCCCGTAGACATAGGATTTGCATGATTGAAGTGTGTTTGTCAAAAATTGTTTTTCGCACAAAACCCTAATTTTATTTCAAAATCACTCACGTTAGGAACATCATAAAATTGTTTTGATGCATTGTTAATACATACTAAAAATGTTTTTGATTCATTGCATCATGATTTACACGAACAAATTTCGGGTAATAATTCATATGTATTTATCGCATTGTTGGATGATGAGCAAATCAAATTAAGGGTGTGTTTGGGTTAACTCATAGGTTTTATTTCTAGGTCGAGTTAACTGTTGCTCCACATCGGTTACATATACGCACACACTAGGCACTTGTCTAAAGATTATTGAAAATTATGAATGATACATACTAAAACACTCTTATTGATGATAGGTGAAAAATAATGTCTCAAGATGAACACAAATACACAGAAACTCATATTTTTTTAACTCCAAACAAATCTTACCTTCCTAATCACACCAACTCTTCTCAAAAATCACCATTTCTAAAAATACCTTGTTCGACATATCATTGAATGAAGGCATTACTTCTCATTCTAGGAATTCTTCATTACCTCAATCATTCGCTCTTGTCAAAATGTTGTCCAGATGAGTCTTTGATAAAACCTTACCCCATGGAAAGTGTATCCTTGAAACTATACCAAACGAAATCATAAACCACCAAATTCAACATCAAGATGAACACCGAAAAGGGTTAAGGTAAATCGGAAAAGCTCTAAAGGAGATGATGAATGGAAACAAGAAATGATCATGCTTGAATGATTTTTAGCTATCTTCTATTAGTATTCTTACTTATATTATTAAATACATTATACTTTGATACTTATCTATTTATTAGGATTTGGAGTTGTAGAAGGCAATCACAAGTGCCTTGGGTGATCCTTTCAATTTTATCATCCAACAACTTCTTTGCTTATTATTATTATGTGAACTACTTGACTTTATGAAAATGCCATGCATGTTTGATCATTAATTGCTTAGTTAGAAGATGCATGTTTAGCCTTGCAACTCTATTTTGTAAAACTGTTAAGTTAGGACTGGTTGAACCTTGAAATTAGAAGATACTGTTGCCACTAGACAAAAAGAGGGTCAAACTAGAAAAATTTTGTTCTCCAGAAAACGGCCTCATAAAGCTAGCGGCCCCCAAATATATATGGGACCTCCAATCCCTTTATGGGACCGCCAACAGGAAGGAACGAAATTTTGCAGTCTTGCCTCTTTTTCTGTATCTTTGACCCTCCTACCTATAGCTTCAAGCTGGAACTTCCCTGTTTTAGCTAACCATCTTTGGATCCTTTTCTATCCCAGCCAATGGCTTTGCCATCTATCATATCTCTTTCTTATTTAAGGTCAAAACTCTTCAACTCATCGTCACTTTCTTCATCTTCCTTTGACCTCTTCACTTTCATCTTCAATGTTTGTTCAAACGCTCCTCCAAATTTCTCTAAGATAACCTTAGAATGTCGGTTAAGACAAGTTTGGAGGGTGGACAACAACACTTACACCTAAATCTCCACTTTCTTCTAAAATGCTTCACCCTCACCTTCCTTCAAAGATTTTAACCTCAATCTCCTTCACCCACCTTCCAACAATCATTAGCGACCAAATGATTAACCAACTTCACAATATCTCCTCCATTCTTGAATCTCAAACTCAAAACTCATCTAATGCTTATTCTCATGCATCACCTTCACCACCATCACCCTTGATCTGTCCTCCTACCAATGCTCAAGTTGAATTTCACTCAAGCTTTTGTCATTGTTGTAGGTACACTCGAAATCATTTCCACTCCTTGAGAAATAAGATCAACTTCATTCAATTTCTTCTCACCCGTCTCATACCTCAAACTCGCATCCCACCAAACCATGACCGACCTACCTCACCCTTTTCGACCTACAATAATCAAACATTCTAATATGTTTAATTTCCTTAAATAATCGCTTATCCGTCTTTTGCATGCGGCATCTCTTAGATATCAAGAATCCACTAGTCTACCCTTATGTCTTAATGTGTCTTTACTTTATGTTGGTCTACTTTATCTTGTAATACTTATACCATTGGAGTATGAATCTATCTTATATTCATTAGTATTGCTTGCAATCCATGTTTCTTGTATTAAGTTTCTTAAGTGATGAATGAAACTACTTTATGGTTTACTTGCATGAATTGCTATATTGCTACTAGTTGGGAATATATTCTTGCACTTGTACTTCTCACTTTTTTGTAGCAAGAATCTCATAAGATCGATCCCTTGGTGCCCCAAACGAGGGGGAGCATACATCAAGGGGGAGTCTTGGCATCATCAATTTCTTTCTCTCTACAATTCGACGATCATCCTTTTTGACTTCGACAAAAAGAGGGAGAAATGGATTAAACCTCATTAATAATTTGAAAACTTTATTTTTACATAAAATGAGTTTATATTTTGTCATCATCAAAAAGAGGGAGATTGCTAATACAAATAATGTCTAAAAACATTATTTATATTTTTTGACCTCTCGATGTTTTGAAGATAACAAAATGCAAAAACGTTTACGATAAAATAAACGTTTACAAATTATTAATCGATAATTTATATTTCTAATGTAAATCACATAGGTATGTCAAAAACATTCATTAAACATGATTAGTGATCAAGAAAATAATTTTTCTTAATCATCACATTTTCACAAAAGTATTTTTACAAAAATAAATATATACAAAATACTTTTTAAATAAAAAAATGTTTTTTTTAAATATAAAAATTCAAATCTGATTTTTCCCTCCCAAACTAGAACCCTATCTACACAAGATTTAACCTTACTCACTAAAAGACAAAAAAAGGAGCGTCGGTCTAGTGGCGGCCCCCTGATAGACTGGCTGGGCCCCCAAATATATTTGGGACAGCCGAGATCGTCACCAGTGACCGTTGGGATTTCCTGCCTATAAATACTGCACTATTCTCAGCTGAAAAACATACCTCTTTGCACTAATTTTTTAGTCTTCTTTCTCTCTCTAAAAACCTTCTTTCTGTCACTAAATCTCTTGATCAGTAACATTGTTTGATTTTGTTTTAAGTGATCGAATCTCTTCTTTCTCATTTCTACTCTCCTCTCCTCTCCTCTCATCTCTATCAAGTGCAAGAGAAGAACATTCGTATTCGCCAAGAAATGAATTGTTGTAGTCTAGTGATTTCTTCTTCCTTCTTCTAAGAATCATTATTTTGATTATCTTGTGTGATTGTGTAAATCGGATAGTGTATAAATCCGATAGTGTAGATCTTGTGATTGGGTATTACTTGTGAAGTGGTAGATTGGTTCTAGCTAAGATTAGGACTCGACACTTAGCTTAGTGTCAAAAAATAACGTAAGCGAAGTGTAAACGGTTTTCTCCACCTAAAGGGAGCTTGTTGACATAGTGAAATCTCGAGTAGGATACTCGGGGAGTGGAGTAGGGCAAAGAGGAGCTTCGTAGCCGAACCACTATAAATCTTGGTCTCTTGGTTTGATTGTTCATTCCCTCATCTTTTTACATTGTTGTGATTCTTACTTATTGTTTGTTTAGTTATTGCTAGTAGATAATAGTATATATATTATTATATATATAATATATATATATCTATATATATATATATATTGTTGGGTTCATATTGTTAATGGTTGAAAATCATATATACGGAACTATACAAAATTTGAAAGTAAAATTTTAAAATGCTTATTCAACCTGTAAACTATTTACCCCCCCCCCTTTCTAGCTTCACACACTTATAATGAAATTCTCCTTAGTCTTGTATGTGTATTGTGCTTAACTAGGTAGCTACATTATTAATGGTGGTTTGAAACTAATATGGCTCAATTAAGCGTTCACATCCCCTCGCCCTTCGACACATATGGCCAATGTCTATGAGGTTGCTCAATTGGAAACGGACATAAATATAAAGCATTAAGATTACCACTATCCTACATAATTCGACCTATGTGACCTTAGGTTACCAAGTATCAAGCCTAGAGGTTGCTCTTTTGACTGACTTACACACACTTACAAACAAATTGCCAATTAACTTTTTCATGCTTAGGTTGCTAAGTCACGTCTCTTAAAGGCCTTTAGGTTGCTAAATGACCAAGAATAAACCGATTACACATTAAGGTTGCCTAATCATGTAATGTTAGGATCAAAAATATGGTGTCTATATGGAAATTACATTAGTTTTGGTTTAAGTTAAAACACAAGGACTAAAAGTGTAATTAGTCTAAAGTGTCCTTGTGTTTTACCTATAAATACTCCCCTCTAATCAACATTAGAGGGTGAAGCTCACATTTGTAATTTCTCTTTCATTTTTCCTTTTAATAAAACTTGAAAATTAAATAAAGCTCTCTCCTCTCCATTATACGGACTTATTATTATTGTGGTTGTCCGACTCCTTCCGAGATCGTGAATCGAGAAACCTCACAAGTGGTATCAGAGCTGCAGGAGCGATTCATGATGTTTTAGCTTATTCGGATTAGTTTATTTCTGCTTATTGGAGCTTATTCAGTCAGATATTATTTGGTTCAGATGTGTTCAAATTCAGTCCATTGCTTATTTGGTCCAGATTCAGTTTCTACTTGATCTTGTTTCAATGTACTGGTTTGATCGAAGTTTGACAGCTTATGGTTTTATTATATGATTTGATTAAACTCGGTCAGAGTCAATCTATAAATGTGCTAAAAGTTACTTATTTCACTCATTCGGAACTTGGTCAACGGTCAAATCGGACGTGATGATCAAACTCAGTAATTCTAACTGCTTCTGAGTTTTAGAATTTAGTTTCCCGAAATTGATTCTGCGAAATGATTTTAAAACAGTTAGTTCATCAATGAGTAGTTTACACAGATCTGTACTTAATCCTTATAATGCTATTCACTATAATGCTACAAATCCCTTCACAAATTCGATTTTAGAATCTACACATTCGATAACCTAAGTCAACTCAGAGACTAAACTCAGTATTTACGAGTTTGCCAAAAAAGAAACAAACTGAGAGACTGAACACAAAATCAAACAAATATACAATATCCATAGTCAATCCACAATCAAATCCTTTCTACCCTTATTCCACCTTCAATCAAATCTCACCTTCATAACATCTACCACAAACTCGAAACATGACGCATCAAGATATCAGATTTTTCGTGTGCTTTATACTTCAAAGACGGCTGACTTTAAAAGATCAAGAACACATTGAAATTATCATCATTGATCATTGTGGAAGCAAATCTTCTTTTCAATCTTCGACATCTATCAAGAATGAACAAGAACAAGATTGTTTTTGTCCTTCTTTGTGTCGGTGGAACCAAGAAACGAAAAAAAAACAAGAGATGATAGAACTCTACCTGAGATCTTGGTTGAATAACAAGACCTTGAGGGGTGATTGTTGTATGAAACTGAAATGATGTATTGTCGAGACTCTTGTGTTTATTTAAATAAACAAAGGGGTTTTGTTGTTCATTGTGTCTTGGAGATTTACAAAGAACAGGAAGATGTTTTGGTAACCAATGACTGAAATGAAGTGATAAGGTGGGAGATTGAATTTAGTGACTGAAAAGAGTAGATGGGGGCGATTGAGTTAAACTTAGGGTTTGTGTGTGCTTGTGTTGAATGTTATAAAAATGAATGTAGGGTTACACAAGCACTATATACCAGTTCTATCGAGTATAATTATATTGTTTGTGGGGATCAACTGGGATGGGTAAAAATTAAACATTATATGACTTTTATGAGTACTTATTTGGGCATGATATTACATAAAGATGAAATGGGTTGAGTCTATCCGAATTTCTCACGAATTGGTTAATAAAGATGTGATGGGCCGGATATTGTAAAAGAGTAATGCACTGGATTTTGTGCTGTTGTGATAACGTGAGCTTAGCCGAAATTTGGTTAACAACATGGGCTGGATTTATGGATTGGATTGGGAATTTTAATTGATGGGCTGAACTATTATGGTTAAAAATGGAAAAATGAAACATCACTTATTGCTTAAAACGATCCGGATAATAGATTCACGAAAACCGTTCAAAAGGCTAGTCTCGGGATTTAATCGCAAAAAATGGCTACGGGGATGATTCGTTATCAGTTATTCGAAGTTGAAGTGGAATTTCACGGGTGCGTATACTTATCATATCTTAAAAGTCGGGGTTGGTTGGATGATGACTTTTAAAGATAACTTGTTCGAGCTTATAACCGGTTATTAATGAAGACTTGTCAAATCTAGCAATGTGTGATCTATAAACGCAGAAGTTGGTGCTCAATGCGCACATTTGCTATCACTTGAAGGAGTTACGTTGTAGTGCTCAGTGTCTCACATAGTTGAGGATTTGTCAAGAGGTGGCGTACTACTTATACTTGATGGTTGGTTGGTTGAGGAGTATAGAGTACTTAGAGATTCGGCAAGGTGCAGCGTGAGTTCTATTCACCATTCTTTATCATGGATAGTACAAGACATAAGTCACAAGTTTGGGGTATTCTACTTCATCATCAAGTTTGTGATAATGCATTTTCTCCATCAGTAATCATTACAAAGAGCCGACAGAATACGAGGTTGGAATTGAATAAGTCTGAGGAGAAGCGACTTCACACATGACTTCTCTATCGAACATTCAGACGTAACTGAATTATGATTATGTTTGATGGTCATCAAATATAATCAGGGGGAAGAGTGTTCGATAGATTGCAACAATCAGGGGGAAGAAATGTGTACATCCGGGACTTAATTGACTTTGGTGTATACAACATAGTGCAACAACTAGGGGGAAGAAATGTGTACATCCGGGACTTAATTGACTTGGAGTTTCTTACTTCTATGAGTTGTTTGTGTGAAGTTCTGGATGATCCCTGAATGGATGGCTACTTATCGCAAATGAAGAAGTCAGATTTGCTGCTAAGTGTGGTTTACTTCTTCTTTTACAAATTCCGCTGCGAGCTTTAACCGACATAGTTAGAAGATTTTAGTCAACTCGTCAAAGTTCCATAGTGCTTCGATCATGGCTGTCTGTTTGGGGGGAAGTGGATTACATTATATTCTCTACAAGTGAAGGAATGATTCAAGCTAAAGTACATGTTGAAGACAAAGCAAACTAAAGATATCTTTAGCTATTTGTACTTGTAGGATACATTGTAAGTAATTCCATATGCACATATTCGAGGAAGTATGTTTGGAAATCAGTAATAATGGTTTGTCTTATTGAAATTACATTAGTTTTGGTTTAAGTTAAAACACAAGGACTAAAAGTGTAATTAGTCCAAAGTGTCCTTGTGTTTTACCTATAAATACTCCCCTCTAATCAACATTAGAGGGTGAAGCTCATATTTGTAATTTCCCTTTCATTTTTCCTTTTAATAAAACTTGAAAATTAAATAAAGCTCTCTCCTCTCCATTTGGCTTATTCATATTTTGAGCTTCCCCGACCTCCCGAGATCGTGAATCGAGAAACCTCACATGTAATATTAGTTTACCACAAATCAATCAATCGACTATAGTATGTAAAGGGTTATTATACAAACATGTTACTAAAGTTTACATAAAAGTTCGCCTAAGTTACTAAAGTTTTATTTTGTTCATTTAAGTTACTAAACTTTTAAGAAACATACCCCACTATAATTTCAGTGTTAATTCGAGTAACCTGAACGCATATTTTTTGATAAGTTAAGTAACATAAATGTCGTGTTTTTACGAGTTAAGTGATGTTTACGTATATTTTTATAGGTTCAGTAACCTCAAAAGTTATGTTTCATACTTTAACCTAAGTGAACAAAATTAAACTATAATAACTTAGGCGAACTTTTGTGTAAAATTTAGTAACTTATTTGTATAATAACCCATATGTAAACGTATGGATCTTCAATCAAACATGAAAAATAATCATTAACTAACATAAATACATAAAAAATCTTAGGGATAATAACATCTAAGCAAACACAATATAGATTTAGCCCATCATATTGAATGAAGAACAATCAAAATCATAATCAACAATAGTAATTGAAGACATAATTAAGATAACATTCGATAGACAAACCATGGATAAAGATGTTTAAAGTATGAATAAAGCACCCAAAGTAGCTGGAAAACATCCACCCAAACCCTAGAATCGGCCTTAGGGTTTGGGGCTTACAAAAATGAAGTTATGAGGCTGTATTTATAGGAAAAACTAAGTCGACTCATTTTGACGCTGTTTGGATTTCTAGCAACGTCGTTGAAGAATACTAGTAATCTTTGATATTATGCAAGAACTAGAGAGAGAAGTGGGTTGGAAAGTTTCTAGAGAGAGAAAGATGATAATATATTAAGTGTGTGAAAATATGAAAATGAAACAACCAACCACCCTCTCCAAGGCATGGAGAGGGTATATATTCTACATACATGGCCGGCCATGGGCCTTAACGGGCTTTCCATGGGCCTTGGGCCAGACTAGCTTACTAGACTAATCATATAACAAACTACGGGCTAAGACTATTACAACTTGGAAGTGACCGATACTTTTCTTGTTTCCAACAATCTCCCCCTAAGGGAGGTCACTCCATTTTATAAAATTTAACCTAGCATACTATGCTATATCTCTTTTAGTCTTCAGCTCGATAAACTGACTTTTTTTGTGAAATATTTGTCGTAATCTTTGACTTTTAGGCTGGAGCTTGCTCATTTAATCTTTACTGGTAAAAGTGGAGATGTGAGCGATCTTGAGCACTTTTGTGAGATCATCAACCACGTTTAATCTCGTTGCTATCTTAACTGAAATCTTGCATTTGTGTAACTTGTGACTTTGGACTGAATGCTCATACCTTTCTTGATTTGTTGACTTTGAAAGCTTTAATGATGCATCTTTCTTGAAATTCTTTAACTTTAACACTTCGTCACTTCGAGAAAGACGTTCGGTATTAGAGTGACGGAAACTTCTTTGAATTTCTTTGACTTTAATACTTCATCACTTCAAGAAAGACGTACGGTATCAGAGTAGCGAAAGTCTTGAAACATGTACTTGAGCTTTCATGATGTCTTTATGTTTGCCGGTCGGGTATGAGCATGTGGCTATGGATCTTGTGAGCCAGTTGGAATCAGGTGCCTTCACCACCATCTTTAAGTATCCTGCATTAAAACAGTTAGCAATAAAGAGGGGGGATGAATATGGCTTTGTCATTCGCTCGTGTTTGGTTGGAGTAACCTTCGAATCCGTGAGGATCGACCTGTGATCAGGTAGATTCAATTTAAGAAGAATCTCCTTGGCAAGACTTCCAGCTGAAGTATAGAATCTTTCTAACACTTTTGCATTAGATTCATCAAACTCAGCATGTTCTCATTATCAGAACGTCTTAAAGCAGACAGCACGATAAGAGTGAACCAGTGAGTTACTATCTCACATATTGAAATAGAAAAATCGATTTGAAAATCAATCAACGTGTCACTTGCTAAAGTTGGTTTTGAGTGATCACACTCGGAGTGTTATCATTTCAAAAATCTCAGTCAATCGTCAATTCATATCCTGGAACAAGTTTGATTCATATAGAATCGCACCATCGTTTACTTCCAGTTGTCACAAGTTTGATTCGTTAGAATGGCACAAAGTCACCTACATGAGCTTGATTTGATGTTGGCTCAAGCAGGCAGGATTTCCCATCTTCATTCGTGAATACTTAAGTTTCACTCAGATGTCTGGCAAAATCACAAGGATAATGCGTAGGACTCTTTATATTTTCTCGTTATTCACATTGTGTGAGATAGCAAGCATAATTTTGACACGTGTCCTAATGAGATTCATGGATGATCTCTTTTGGCTCTAGACTCAATCGTGCACTTTTGATTTAGTGATCGGAGGCTGGAGCAGACTGCCACCCTTTCAATACCAACTAACTCGGAGTGAGAAAGTTGATAGAAATGTGTGTAATCTCCGTGAGAAATGAAACAAGAGTCTTTTGAGAGACCTTGAGTGGCTAGAGAAGGGTTGAGCTTAGCGTCACTGGGTCCATGATTGTCTTCAATGTTGGACAACAACTTCGTGTTTCCGACAGATTATGTATTGACCCAGTTTCTGCCTAAGTGTATGGAGGGCTTCTTTCTTTTTACCCTTTATCTTTACATTTCTTTTTCATTCTTCAACCCCTTCAATGATTACCGAGACTTTAATAACTAACACCTTGTTGCGTTGTTCTGTGTTCGCTCCATCTCAGTCGGCACTTATTTCCTGTTCTCCTTTTTCTTCCTTTTTAATCATTACCTAAGGACTTCTACACTAACTAGTGATATCCCTGGGTAGATCCCTCGGTTCTGCTGGAATCATGGGATTTGAATACCTCCCATATCCTAACCACCTTATAACTCCATAAAATTAAGTACATGGGTCAGGTCTTTTAGGATATTTTGTCACCATCACAAACCAAAATCATTGAAAAATCATTCAAGTTGTTTGTTTATAAATATCAAAAGATTTACACTTTGAGAGTTTTTATCATCACTAAAAGCTCACCCTTAATATGTGATCATTATCGTAGTACATGGTAAGTGTAGAAGTACCTTGAGTCCTTTTTATATGATCACAATCCTAGTACAATTTAGTTCTGTTTAATTCACATTGTCTCCTCTTATCCAAAATGTTAATTCCCTTGAATTTGGGATAATCAATGATTAAACGTTCGGGGACAAATGTTACTCACACAAAAACTATCAGGAACATTTTAAATGTCCCCCTCAATATTTGAGGAGAATATAAGACAGTGCGGAGTAAAATCATTTGAAACCATTTGAACTTTACTAAGAAATTCTATGAAAGTTTGTACTCGAAGCACTCTCTTAGAATCACCATTAAGTTACACTATATATATATTCGCAAGATTATTATGTAGAGGTTTGACCTGATTGAAATGATGGAACATCTTATGATAGTTCATATGGTTCTTTTATCGCAGCCGATTAGTGTCTCCTTGTACAATCTCCACAACGAAATTAAAAGCTCCTCATTAACCTTCTTTTTTCAAGAAGTTGTAAATCTGATTTTCTCTGTCTCCAAGCACTCTTCAGTACTGCTTCAACTTTCTTTCCAAGTTACGAAAGTCTTTGCTTCAAACTTTGAGTATGAAACAAATTCGGATACATATGTAACTTGAGCTTGTGTGGTTGGTGATGTCGGTGTTGATGTTGTCTTAGCTTCCCTTTAAACCAGCAATCCTTTCTTGAGTAGATTCAGAACTTTCTTGCAAGCCGCATCAAGCAGTCTTGATGTATAAAACCCAGATATCTGAAGTACACAAATAACTCGAAACCGCAACACCAAAGTCAATTAAGTCCCGGATGTCCGTATTTCTCCTTACATGATAGTGATGATATAAATTGTAACACCAAAGTCAACTAAGTCCCGGATGTCACAATTATTCCCTCTAAGTAGTTGAAATGATAACACCTAAGTCAACTAAGTCCCAAATGTAGACATTTCTTCCTTGCTGGATTACTGGGACTATTTATAAGAAATCATTCAATCCTATGGGGTACCTCTTTTATCAAATATTTCTACTCATTTTAATAATAAGCTTAGTGATTAACCGTTTAAGGAAGCCTTTATTGAATCAGAAAGAACTTTTCTCACGTTTTAAATGATAATACTCCTAACACTTCCCCCTGGGGACTCAAATGATGCATACTGGCTAATGACGAGATGTCTCTTCCACCATGTGATTGAAATAGTGCACTGAAAGTTCAAACAGCCTAAAAATCAAAAGAAGCTAACCTCAAAATACAAAGAAGCTAACTCAAAAGAAGGCCAAAGACACTATCAAATATACATCTTACTCCTTCCCCCTTGTGGTTTTGACAAAGTCGGAAATCAACAAAACCTTATACGCTTACATATTCGTAGATCGTGTTTTGAAGAATTATTTACCTTAAATCTATTCGTGTGAGTCATACTTCAAGGCATTTAAAACTATCGAAAGTATTTCCAAGCATTCCTAAGTCTTTTAAAAAACTATAGGTGTTGGCATATTTGATGTCTGTAGTTTAAAGTCTGAATTCATAAGTCTCAAATTGCAAATTAGTCCATAAAACTTTTAAAACCACATGACATCTAAAGCTTGTGTAGTTAAATCCATTAACTCCCTTAAATTATGGATCCGTCTTTATTAAAAAAACTTTATCCGTAATTTCTGTGACCTATTTTGAACGACTGTTTTAAAAGATTGTTTGATGACACTTTCTCCCCCTCAAATAATGACC
The DNA here is from genome assembly GCA_026074375.1 of Tanacetum coccineum. Taxonomy (NCBI): domain Eukaryota; kingdom Viridiplantae; phylum Streptophyta; class Magnoliopsida; order Asterales; family Asteraceae; genus Tanacetum; species Tanacetum coccineum. Next base: position 4,077 of record BQNB010076123.1, on the reverse strand, counting down.
CGTTTTCTATTTAAAGAGTTGTTGTCATTGTTTGAGTGGTCGAATTGTCTTTGAAAATCTTTTTGTGATTACTGAAAACACTGATTCATTATGAAGATAACTTTTTACCAATAAAAATAAGATTTCTCTTATTTTGACACATAAGCGCACTGACACGTACACTTATGGAATATAGGAAGCACGGGTTGTGATGCAAAGTAATCACAAGCCTTTGCATGGTCATAAAGTAGACCATGCACCCGTGGAATAAATTCCGTTTGACGAGGTCAAGTTTTCTTTTTGACGGAATACTTGCCTTTAAGATGATGACCGGGTTGCTATCTGAAATAATAGCAAGCCATTTGGCATGTTTTAAAAACATTTGAAACTTCTGCTCGAACTTCATTTACAGCCTCGTATCATTATTGAATGACATTTCTAAGACCGTAAATGTTATTGATTTTCAGAAGACATGCCATTATTACCTCTTTTTTTCATTTTTAATTTTTTCTTTGGCTTTTTAAAATTTTATATTTTTGTATTTTGTTTTTATAAAATATTTGAAAATGAAAAATCTGTTTGGATTTTATGGTGTTTAAAATATCATAATATGATACAGGATATTTGAATAGGTACCACTATTATTCATCAACTTTATCTGCCAATTGTTTCAGAGTCTCCGGCGTAAAACTTCGCATTCCCAGCTTGTTGATCAGAGAAATGGGATTGTGTCAACTTCGTTCCTTCATATTTAGATTTTTTTATTTTAATTCTATTTCGGCCAAGAGCTTTAGTGAAGATGTCTGCCAGTTGATATTCCGTATTGACAAAGTAAAGTTCGATCACCCCATTCTCAACATGCTCCTTGATAAAGTGAAATCTGATGTCTATATGCTTGGATTGGATTGTTGATAAGTTGTTGAAGCATAAGGCAAAGCGCTTTTGTAATCACTATACATTGGAATTTTATGAATCCAAGCCATAGTCGGTTAGCTGTGATCTCAATCCAAAGGATTAGAGCATAAACAGCCGGACAACGCATATATTTCAGCATTCCTTACTGGATATCGCAACGCTTTTTGCCTTTTTAGACGACCAACTAACAAGTCTATCACCAAAAGTGCTTACTAGCAGAATTGATTCGGGTGTATCTTGATCAACAGCATGTTCTCCGCATCTGCAAATGTTGTTTTAGAGCATCGAAGAATCCTTCGGATACAATAGACCCCGATGTACGGTTCCTTTTAGATACCGAAAGATCCTTTTTGCGCATTTAGTGCTTTTCGCGGTAGGCGAGCTTGATAACCGGGCAACAACATGCATATAGCAAATTGTAGGTCAGGTTTTACTAGTGTAAGATTAAAGGAGGGTTCCATATACCACGATAGTGTGACGGATCTACGGCTTTCCCTTCTTTATCCTTATCTAGTTTGGATTTTTCCACCATTGAAGTATCCACTGGGTCATAAGAATCAAAGCCATATTTCTTTAATGATTCAAGGGCATATTTTGACTGGTTAATAAAGATGCCTCTGGGACTTTGAGAAATCTGTAATCCTAAGAAAAATGAGATTTTGCCCATCATTGACATCTTAAATTTTGAACACATGATTTTAGCAAATAGGTCATAAAGTTCAGGTGTAGATGCAGCAAAGATAAATTATCATCAACATAAATTTGTACCAGAAGTAATTCTATGCGTCTCTGCGGTGAACCAATATGGATCCACTGAGCCTTTGGAGAAGTTTGGGATCCAAGATCAAGACAACATTTCATTCCACGACGCGTGGAGCTTGTTTCAACCATTAAAGAGCTTTCTTTTAGCTTATACACATGATTGGGTTATCATTTATAAACGGAAACCATCCGATGGCTATACATAAACCTCTTCCGCGCCAGATAAAATAATGTTACCATTTTAGAAACGCAGTCTTCACATCCATTTGGTATACGACCATATTCATGTTGAGCAGCAAAACGTGAGAATAATCCTTCTAGCTCTTAATCTTTGAACTGGGGCAAAAGACTCTTCAAAATCAATTCCCTCCTTTGACGGTAACACGGGTTTATATCGAGCTTTAATTCTTCAAAATTCCTCCAATTGTATAGTTTCACTTTGTGATCCACTTCAAAGTATCACCATAACTGTGTATGGTCGGGGTTACGAGATCCCATTACTTCAAGTCGTTCGACTCATTAAGTTCTTCTTGCATTGCTTTCAATCCAACAGGCTGAGTCAAAGCATCTTTATACGTCTGGGTTCAAAAGCAGTGAGGAAAGCAAGTAGTGACAGAAAAGTGTTGAATTCAAGTAATGCAGCCGAGTAGAAACTGGTCTAGCGAGTTCACCGATTATGTTTTCAAGTTGATGATCCTTAGTCCATTTGCTATTGTGTTCAGAAATCTTGGTGATCAGGTGCACAATTATATGATGGACTCGATGATGAGATTGATAGAGGGGATTTCTGAATTAGAACACCAAAGTACGGATTATTACCGTATGTGCAACTTCATTATCATGATTATCTTCTTTACATTGTTCGGAAATGACGGAGGTTCGGTTTTCGGGTGTTGTTTAAGAATTACTGGGATGGTGCATCTTGGTCAACTGTAGTTGATGAAGGTGAACCGGTTGAGTCAGCAAGAACTGGAGCAATTACTTCATTAATTGGAGCAACAACTTCAGGAGCTGGATGATCAACACTAGGTGAAGGATTGAGAAATTCATCGAACAACGGTTGAAACAGCATATCCCAGTCAGTTCGCGAAGGTGGTACAAACGGTGTTGAAGGATGAGGGTTTGGCACGAGTCCTGAACTGATTGTTGCAGGAGTCATTTCATGAAGTGCGGGTCCTGAACTGCTGTGTTCAGAAGCCATTGCAGTCAGCTCATCAAAGTCAACGTGAATGGTTTCAATTATTCGTCTGGTACGTCTGTTGTAAATCCGAAATGCTTTCTTCGTGGGTGCATAGCCAATGAAAATACCTATATCGGCCTTCGGTTGTAACTTGCCCAAGTTCTCACTATCATTCGTTGGGTAGCAGAGTGCACCAAACACATGAAGATACGATAGGTCGGGAGGTTTGTTGTGCAGAAGCTCGTGTGGTGTTTTACTGTGTCGAAGGCGTATCATGGAACGATTTTAGGTATAACAGGCTGTAGCAACCGCTTCGGCCCATAGAAATAAAGGAGCTTTTGCATAAATTAACATAGTGTGGGCTGCTTCAATTAGCGTATGATTTCGTCTTTCAACAACACCGTTTTGCTGTGGAGAGCGGGCAACAGATGTTTCATGAGAGATGCCAACCTTCTCATAATATTCACGCAATGTCTAATTAACAAACTCAGTTCCATTATCTGTTCTGATGCGTCGGACGGTTTCCTTAAGTCGTACTTGGATCATCTTCAAAAAATTGATAATAAAAGCTGCAACTTTATCTTTTGATCGTAAGCATTTTACCCAAGTAAATCGAGTAATCATCGACAATAACAAGGATGTACTTCTTTCAATTGACACTCGCGACACGCATTGGACCACACAGATCCATGTGCAACAGATAGAGTTTTTTTTTATTGGTGTCCACAGATTTAGGTTTATAGGGTTTCTTTGTGCTCTTGCCTAAAGTACATGCCGAACACAAATGGTCCTTTTCAAACTTGAGCTTAGGGAGACCTCGAACAAGACCATGTCTGGCAAGATGCTTAATAGCACCGAAGTTCAAATGAGAGAGACGACGATGCCATAACCAAGACTTGGTTTTAGAGGCCTTTGACAAGAGACAGATATGAGAGGATGCCATCATATCCCCAAGAGAGAGTGTATAAAGATTGTCCCCTCGAGATCCAGTTAATAAATCAACACCTTCTAGATTGCGAATGTAGCAGGTGTGTTGATGAAATGCAACTTTGAGGTTGGAATCACAAAATTATCCCATAGAGAATAGATTATGCCCAAGTCCTTCAACGTAATAAACCCTTGAAATTGTAACATTTCCAATCTGATAGTCTCCATAACCCATAATCTTTGCTACATGATCATTACCAAATTTAACTATACCCAAGAACTTATTGACGACTCCGGTCATATGCTTGGAGCAG
>BQNB010076122.1:3512-31253 GCA_026074375.1 Tanacetum coccineum | reverse complement strand
GACACCATGTGTTGTGATGATATCTATTCTTATTTACGCCTCGCGTTTCTGCCTTGGCGGGGTGTGACATGAGGCATGTGACCATTTCAAGGATCTCCTTCGTGCATGCCCACATCACGGTTTTACGGAATTGCATCAACTTGATACGTTTTATAATGATTTAACCTCAACCGATCAAGATTCCTTGAATGCCGCCGCCGGTGGTAATCTTTTGACTAAAACTCCTCGAGATGCTTTAGCAATTATCGAAAGATCGCACTTCACGAAACAAACCGGTTGTTTCCAAAGTGAGTGCTAATACTTCTTCTTCTACCACGGCATGTCCATCGTAGATGACCGCTCTTACTGATGCCGTTAATGCTATGCTTCGTCATGTTCATACCTCACCTCCAGAGACCGTTAAAGCAATTTCTGAAAGTTGTGTGACTTGTAGTGGACCACATCCCTACTATGAGTATCTTGTCGCCGATGGCAACACTTTCAATGTTTTTGCAGCCGCAGCAACCTATAATTAGAATCAAGGATATCGTCCTCAAGGAGAAACTAATTATCGTGCTAGCAATCAAATAAGACCACCTGGTTTTCCTCCCGTGCAAAATAATCAAAACCGTTTCAATCAAAATCATGGGTACAATCAGAACCGAGGAAATAATTTTAATCACGGTAACCAGAATTATCAAGCTCCGCCTCAAGTTGGACCTTCAAACGATCTATCGAACTACATGAAGACAAATGACGTTAATATGAGAGTAATGCAAAATCAAATAAGCAATAGGAGGACATAATTAAAGAAAGAGATGGATACTACGTTGAGTAGGCAGAACAATGCGTTCAAGAATGAGTTAAGGAATGAGTTAACGAATGATATTAAGAACATGATGAGCAGTTTTTTTCAAATGAATACCGCTTCTTCTTCGGGTTCGGGTTCACTTCCTTGCTAACCCGAGGGTGACTTGAAAGCAATCACCACCTGAAGTGGTGTTTCTTATGATGGACCTCCAATTCCACCTCCTCTCTTTCCTTTTCCCAAGGTGGTAGAACAGGAACCCGAGGTGACAAAGGATACAGTGTAACCGAGTACCGAAAACATCCAACCTCCGGTAGTCCAAATTCAAGCTCCAATTGATGAGCCCGTTGTTGCTTCTAAGCCTAAACCGTTTATACCTTATCATTCAAGAGCTAACAAACAGAAGCTTCGTGAAAAAGATGATAATCTAGCTTTGAAATTTGTTGAAATCTTTAGGGAATTACATTTCGAGCTCAGTTTCGCGGATGCTCTTCTACATATGCCAAAATTTGCTTCAATGTTTAAAAGTCTCCTTAATAACAAAGAAAAATTGTTTGACTTAGCTAAAACACCGGTGAATGAGTATTGTTTGGCAGTTATCCTAAAAAAGTTGCGCGAAAAACTTGGAGACCCCGGCAAGTTTCTTATTCCATGTGATTTTCCGGCCGACTTCGTAGTCGTTGATTATGTTGTTGATCCTCGGGTTCCCATATTTCTAGGAAGACCCTTTTTGAGGACGGCAAGTGCTTTGATTGATGTTTACGGTGAAGAATTAACTCTCCGAGTTGATGATGAAGCCATAACCTTAAAGTTATCCAACATCGAGATACTCTACAATGATGCAGAAATCGGTTAATCTAATCGATGTCATCGACGTTCATGAGAGGAGTAATGCTCAAGAAGTGCTCGATTTTTGGATAGATTCTATGATTGAACAATCCCACTTCCGTCTATAGATTATATCCTTTTTACTAACTTTCCCCTCTCTCACTCCTTTGAAGGAGGTCACTTCATTTTTGGAGAGAATCAAAGCTTGTCTTACAAATGATTCAATTCCATCAGGAATTGATGATGCCAACTTTGACTCCGAAGAGAACCTTCTTCTATTCCGAGATGTATTAAATCGATGATCTATCATCTTCCTCTCCCTCCAAAAGAATTCATTTTAAGGAAATTAAAATATTAAATATCAAATCGATGATCCAAATTGAGCTTGAGCTCAAGGATTACCGTCTTATCTTAAATATCATTTTTAAAGGAACCAATAAATTACCGTCATAAACTTCTAAATAACTAAAAGAAGAAGACAAGACCGCCCTTTTAAAAGGTTCTTAATCACACAAACGTGGACCAGCGCCATGGAAGAATCTTCGATATTAAGGGTAATAGAAACCCTCGTTTTTTGTAACTCACAAGATCTTAATGGAGGATGATTTCAAACCAGCGGTTCAACATCAAAGAAGGGTAAATCTGAAAATTCTTGAGGTTATCAAAAAGGAAGTTATCAAACTCCTTGATGCCGGATTGATTTACCCTATCTCTGATAGTCCGTGGGTGAGCCCCGTTCATTGTGTGCCTAAGAAGGGTAGAATGACCGTAGTTGAAAATGAAGAATAAATGAGTTGATCTATACACAGAACTATTACCAGATGGTGTGTTGTAATGATTACCGGGAAAACTTAATGATGCGACTTCGAAAAGATCATTTCCCGTAACATTATGGACCAAAATGCTCGAACGATTAGTACCGGGAAACGAATATTATTGTTTCTAGATGGTTTTCTGAATTTACAATTCCTATTGATCCCGTAAGACTAAGAGAATGACGACATTCACTTGCCCATAATGGGACGTTTGCCTACCGACATAGGCCTTTCCGTTTTAATGTAATGCACCCTTTCACGTTCCAAAAAAGGGCATGAAGCCATTTTTCCCACACATGATCGAGGAAACAATGGAAGTCTTCATGGACGATTTCTCGGTCTTCGGGGATTCTTTCTCGTCATGCCTCTCCTATTTAGATAAAATGCTCAAACGGTGCGAAGACACTAATTTAGTTTTAAATTAGGAGAAATGCCATGTCATGATGAAAGAAGGCATTGTTCTAGGACATAAGATTTCAAAGTCCAGGATTGAGGTCGACAAAGCTAAAGTTGAAAGTTATATCTAAACACCCCATTCGAACTTCCGTCAAGGCTTCGAGGAAGTTTTTTAGGTCACGCCGGGTTCTATCGTCGATTTATTCAAGATTTTTCTAAAATCGCCCGGCCGATGACCCATCTTCTTGAAAAGGAAACCCCGTTTATTTTCTCGAAAGAATGTATTGAAGCGTTTAATATACTTAAGAAAAAGTTAACCGAAGCCCCGATTTTAGTTGCCCCCGATTAGGACCTACCATTTGAAATTATGTGCGACGCTAGTGATTACGCGGTAGGTGCAGTCTTGGGGCAACGTAAGACCAAACATTTTTAGCCTATACACTATGCAAGTAAGACCATGACGGATGCTCAAGCACATTACACTACAACGGAAAAAGAATTATTAGCCGTGGTGTATGCTTTCGAGAAATTCCGGCCTTACTTAGTCTTATCAAAGACCATAGTGTATACGGACCACTCGGCTCTTAAGTATCTTCTTGCTAAGCAAGATGCTAAGTCGAGATTGCTCCGGTGGATTCTCCTACTCCAAGAATTTGATGTCATTATTCGTGATAAAAAAAGGAGCGGAGAATCTCGCGGCCGACTATTTATTAAGATTAGAGAATTCTTATTAAGGTAATCTCGAGAAAAAGGAAATTACCGAAACATTTCCTCTCGAGACCCTTGGAATGATATCTTTTCATGGTGATTCTAGTACCCCATGGTTTGCCGACATTGAAAATTACCATGCGGGAAATAAAGGTTCTTAAATCACACAAACAGGCCATCGCATGGAAAATTTCCGACATTAAGGGTATCGACCCTAGTTTTTGTACTCACAAGATCTTAATGGAAGACGATTTCAAACCGGCGGTTCAACATCAAAGAAGGGTAAATTCAAAAATTCATGAGGTTATCAAAAAGGAAGTTATAAAACTCATTGATGCCAGATTGATTTACCATATCTCCGATAGTCCGTGGGCGAGTCCCGTTCATTGTGTGCCTAAAAAAGGTGCCATGACCGTAGTTGAAAACGAAGATAATAAATTGATACCTACTATGTTAGTTACGGGATGGCGTGTTTGTATTGATTACAAAAATTTTAATAATGCTACTCGCAAAGACCATTTCCTGTTGCCTTTCATGAACCAAATGCTAGAACGTTTAGCAAGGAACGAATACTATTGCTTTTTAGATGGATTTTCTGGATATTTCAAATTCCAATTGACCCACAAGACCAAGAGAAGACCACCTTCAATTGCCCTTATGGGATGTTTGCCTACCGACGTATGCCTTTTGGTTTATGTAATGCTTCGGGCACGTTCCAAAGGTGCATGATGGCCATTTTCTACGACATGATCGAGGAAACAATGGAGGTCTTCATGGACGACATCTCGATCTTCGGGGATTCTTTCTCTTCATGCCTTTCCCATTTAGACAAAATGCTAAAATGGTGCGAAGACACTAATTTAGTTCTAAATTGGGAGAAATGTCATTTTATGGTAAAAGAGGGCATTGTTCTAGGACATAAGATTTTAAAGTCTGGGATTGAGGTTGACAGAGCTAAAGTTGATGTTATAGCTAAATTCCCTCATCCAACTTCCGTTAAAGGCGTTCGAAGATTCTTAGGTCATGCCAGGTTCTATCGTCGATTTATCCAAGATTATTCTAAAATCGCCCGGCCGATGACCCATATTTATGAAAGAGAAACTCCGTTTATTTTCTCAAAAGAATGTATTGAAGCATTTAATATACTTAAAAAGAAGTTAACTTAAGCCCCGATTTTAGTTTCCCCCGATTGGGACCTACCATTTGAAATTATGTGCGACGCTAGTGATTATGCGATAGGTACAGTCTTGGGGCAACGTAAGACCAAATATTTTCAGCCTGTACACTATGCAAGTAAGACCATGACGGATGCTCAAGCACATTACACGATGACGAAAAAAGAATTATTAGCCGTGGTGTATGCTTTCGAGAAATTTCGGCCTTACTTAGTCTTATCAAAGACCATAGTGTATACGGACCACTCGGCTCTTAAGTATCTTCTTGCTAAGCAAGATGCTAAGCTGAGATTGCTCCGATGGATTCTCCTACTCCAAGAATTTGATGTCATTATTCGTGATAAAAAAAAGAGCGGAGAATCTTGCGGCCGACCATTTGTCTAGATTAAAGATCCTTCATCAAGGTGATCTCGAGAAAAAGGAAATTAATGAAACATTTCCTCTCGAGACCCTTGGAATGATATCCTTTCATAGTGATTCTAGTACCCCATGGTTTGCCAACATTGCAAATTACCATGCGGGGAATTTCGTTGTAAAAGGGATGTCGTCCCAACAAAATAAAAAGTTCTTTAAGGATGTTAGGCATTATTTTTGGGACGACCCCTACTTGTGTAGGATTGGTGCGGATCAAGTAATTAGACGATGTGTTCACGGCCAAGAAGCCGTTGATATACTCACGGCTTGCCATAATAGACCCACCGAAGGACATCATGGTGCGAATTACACTGCTAAAAAAGTATTTGATTTCGGTTTCTATTGGCCGATGATTTATCGCGATGCCTACGACATGGTAAAGTCTTGTGACTCGTGTCAACGTCAAGGTAAAATCTTGTAAAAGGATGAAATGCCTTAAAATGCAATTCAAGTATGCGAGATCTTTGACGTATGGGGCATCGATTTCATGGGCCCGTTCCCGTCTTCTCGAGGGAACAAATATATTCTCGTAGCCGTTGAGTATTTGTCTAAATGGGTTGAAGCAAAAGCGCTCCCCACTAATGATGCTCGAGTTGTCATTAAAATTTTAAAATCTCTCTTCGCCCGATTTGGAACTCCTCGTGCTATAATTAGTGATCGCGGTACCATTTTTGCAATGACCAATTTGCAAAGGTCATGCTTAAGTATGGAGTTACTCACCGTCTTTCTACCGTGTATCATCCATAAATGAGTGGACAAGTGGAGGTTTCAAATCGTGGTTTAAAACGTATCTTAGAAAGGACTATAGGTGAAAATCGTGCTTCATGGTCCGATAGGTTAGATGATGCTATATGGGCCTTCCGTACCACTTTCAAAACACCCATCGGGTGTACTCCTTATAAGCTCGTATACAGAAAGGCTTGTCATCTTCCTATTGAACTTGAACACAAGGCCTATTGGGCCTTGAAACATTGTAATTTTGACCTTAAGACCTCAGGTGATCACCGGAAAGTTCAAATGAATGAATTAAATAAACTCCGGGATCAAGATTACGAGAATTCTTTAATCTACAAAGAGAAAACAAAGAAGATTCATGACTTCAAAATTAAGAACCGTGTCTTCAACATTGGTGATCGAGTTCTTCTCTTCAATTCTCGATTAAAGATTTTCTTGGGAAAGTTCAAAACCCGTTGGACCAGACCGTTCACCATTGCTCAAGTTTTCCCTTATGGAACCATCGAGTTATCTCAAATCGACAGACCAAATTTTAAGGTGAACGGTCATAGACTCAAACATTATTTTAGAGGGGACATACCACCGATGGTTGTCCTGGATCTCCAAACTTTCCCCATGAACAACTAAATTCGGAGTCGAGTCAGGCTTATGACTCGGTTAACAAAAATAAGTGCTTCGTGGGTGGCAACCCATGCTTATCCTGTGTAGTAGTATATTAGTATAATACTTATTAATAAGTGTGATATGAGGAGGCTCGCTTCTTCCTTTCTCGTGTTTTGTGTTTTATGTCTAGGATTGCCCGGATTATGAAGGCTCTCGTGCTCGTGGTTTTGTCCATCGTTCACTCAATCTTTAATCCTTCGTATGCTTATATATGGGAATCCAATATCTTAGATCTTATTGATTGACGTTTATCTATTAGCATAATTAATAAACGGCTTTAGATTTGCGTAGAGACCCCTTAATATTTGGATTATGCCTTGAAATTAGTGTGGGGGAGACAGTCTCACATTGAGGACAATGTGTAGTTCTAGTATGGGGGGATCTTTTGATTTGATCTTACTTACATTTTCCTTGTCTTCACGTAACCCCGTTTTTCCACCAAAAATATGTGATTTTATGCCAAAATTAAAAAAATTAAAAAATTTTCAAAAATAGAATAAGTGTTTAGACACGAAGTGTTGTCTTTTTAAGGAATAAATTTTGACTTGATCGAGCATGTTGCGCTTTAGCTTGCCCCTTAACTTATATAAAACAATCTTCCCCTAGTTGATAATGACAAAACCAATAAGCACAAGCTTCCCCTGAAGCTAATATAGATGAAGAACTTCCCCTGAATCCATGCACTCTTCCCCTTTTTGTCATAATCAAATAGGAGTGCATGTAGATGGTAAATAAACAATAAGCTTCCCCTTAACATGTTTACCATCTCTTGAATCATGGACTTAGTAGGCTCCAAGCAGCAAATTATCAATGATGAAGAAAAACGAATAATACGAATTTGTTGAAGAAGTTGAATTTCCCAAACTTGTGTCTTATATCCTGTTTATCCACATGACGTCGAGTCTCATACCTGCTATGTATAAGTAGACCTATGTCTCTTGACAAAATCCTCATTCCTCTATTAAATGAGACACTGAGCACAATAACGTAACTCCTTAAAGTGATAGCAAATGTACGTAGTAAGCATCATAAGGTAGATCGTACACCTTTGCTAGATTCATCAAGTCTTCGTCACCGCCTTATAATCACGAACAAGTTATCTTAAAGGTGACCACTCCTTTAAGATATGATAAGAACACAAAACCTGTGAAAATCAACTACAACATCAAATAAGTAATAATCAAATGTCTTCTTCAAATAATCTCCAAAACGAGCCATAAACATCATCATCGTTCAAGATCCAAACGCGTCCGTGTTTAGGTTTCTTCTTCATTCTTCTACCATAAAACCTTGAATCCTAGATATCAAGAGCAACCCGCTCTGATACCAATTGTTGAAACCTTAATTGTAGGCTTCATAGATCGTTTTGCCCATCTAGGATATCATAACATTGATCACGCAGCGGAATAACAAATAAGAACAACAATGTTATGAACAAGGTTTTTATTCATAAACTAATAAACTATAAACTATTCGACTTTAATCAGTCGACTATGAACTATTACATAAACTAATAAGCTAACTATTAGACTCTCATTGGAGAGATCTAACTATGATGGATAATCAATACTAGACGCCTACCCCTCTTTATATACTAGAGGGGTTAGGGTTTACAAGACAAGATAAGATCAAATAAAATTAGGAAACTATAAATCAGCATTAAATACTATTTGTCTAATCTTCAATCAGCATTAATGTTGATCTTTATCTTTTAGCTGAGCATTAAATACTGTTTGACTAATCTTCAATCAGCATTAATGTTATTCCAGCTTTGTCTTGTAGGTCCTCCATCTTTAATATGTTTTGTCATAATCAACTCAAAGTATAATTCCCAACAATCTTCCCCTAGTTGATAATGACAAAACCAATAAGCACAAGCTTCCCCTGAAGCTAATATAGATGAAGAACTTCCCCTGAATCCATGCACTCTTCCCCTTTTTGTCATAATCAAATAGGAGTGCATGTAGATGGTAAATAAACAATAAGCTTCCCCTTAACATGTTTACCATCTCTTGAATCATGGACTTTAATTGGCTTGAAATAGTAGGTATCAATGAAACATCCAAGTGCAATAACATCCTCCTCTCTCATGTAACTGTTGCCTCAGCCGGCGATCTACCTCAATCCTTTGTTGCATCTCACAAAAAGGGTGAACTTGTTACATAATCGATTAAAAAGCTAATGCATCAAACGTCTTCACAATATCCTTATCTGATTTAGTGCGAACAAGACATGTTTATTACACCTCAGTTATGGATCACTGTTGGTCCCTGACCTACCTCACCATAACCGCCAAACCATTGATCCATCTCAGATCAAATCAGTGACAATAATAATACGGTGTAAAAAACAGCGGGTAATTATTACCAGATACAAACGAAAATTTGTACCTCAGCTAAGGTTCATCGCTGATCCCAGATCAAAACTCTCCATAGCCGGTCGAAATATAACAATGGGTGTGGTCCCGGACCAAAACACGGCATTATTATGTTGTGTACTAAACGACTTGTGAACACCAAACCAAATCAATAAAAAGTAACCAAGCCATAAGCATCACATCGTCCAAGATCCAAGGGCGTCTATGGACCTATAATATGTGTTGTCCGATATCGATCAACACTAGCAGCACAAACAAGAGAAATCGGACAACACTAGCAGCAAGAACAAACAATATCGGACAAGGCAATCCGAACAAACAGTCTACACATTTAGTGACCAACCAATATGTCCAAAAAAACTGTCACTTTCTGCCAACAGTGACCAAAAAAGGCTGTCACAGAACTGTTGCTAAACCTGTAGGAACCGTATAAGCACCAGGAGGAACCTATTAAGCGACCAGTAGAAACTTATAGCGACAGCAGAAACCGAGACCAACAATCAGCAGGAACATAATAAAACCAGCAAGAACCAAGTGACCAGTAGGAATTACCGAGTGTAACCAGAACAAATGAATACGCTTACATGTACTCAGATTCAGTTCAACATTCATATCCAGTCCATAAATCACGAGAAATATGGGAAGAATATAATTCCTATAAATCTGGTACATTCTATAAATCACGCACCAAGGTCAAACCACATACCCACATACCAGTTACACACTACGATTTAATCAGGGAAATAAAATCCCTACAAATTAGGGTTTTCTAAAAAAACAAATTCATTTATCTCCCCGACCTACAACCTGCAACCTCCATATCAAATATGTACCAGATAACACAATAGGATCGTGTCATCGCTTATCCTTGTCACCAGCAGCAATCCAGAAAACACATAATAATCCACGCTCAAAACATGTTGTTCCCTATCTTAGGGAGTAAATATATCATCAACACCAAACTCCTTTTCCTCTTTTTTGAATTAGGATCGAGTTGTGAAACACCCTAGTGTTCCTGGATGAATGAATCTACTGCAGACACCATGCTTCGAAACTCCTTATAAACCAACAAAAACATGACTACGAACCTGATGTATCACTTCTGGAAAACATAGATCCTTTGGATATGGTAACCTGCTGCTTTGTGTGAAACCTGCTTGCTCTTCAACCCACGACTGCTGCTATAGAAGAATTAGGGTTTGCATAAAAACCCTAAAATTAAATACGCCTTTTTATTAATAAAGACAGAAAAATAATTTACACGAAAACCTTATCAACCCTAGATCAAGAGCCACGAGGCTCTAATACCAATTGTTGGATCCAGGAATCTGGACTCAACTAGGGTATGAATAACATTGATTGGTTAAGCAGAGCGGAATATAAAATAAGAATACAATCAACATTACTAATAAGGTTTTCTTTATTCAAACATGATAAAGAAACTAACTAGCTAACTACTAAACACGCTTTCTAAGCGTCTAGACTCTCATTGGAGAAGTCTGCTATGATATGGATGCCTGTAACCTAGACGCCTACCCTCTTTATATAATAGTGGAATGTTACAAGAAACCCTAGCTTACTAATAAAGCTAACTAATTATTACATATTAGGTCCTCATTGTTTCTTCTTTATTCATTCATGCTTGTGGGTTTTGTAATTATCAAATATGTAATTCCCAACAGTAAGGTACACATCGAGGTTTTGTCAGTGTTGTGGAGAAATAGGCTACCGATTCCTGATGGCTCGCTACCGTTGTCTAGGTAGTTAAAAGACCACATGACTTGAAATTTGGCTATAATAATACTCCATCCGTCCCAAAATTATTGTCCCCCAACAAAAAACACACAGTTTAAGAAAAATGCATTTATTACTGCTTTCTCTTTCTTACTTTTTGACAGAAAGACGGTTTTACCTTTAGGTAATTAATTTAAGTCTTCTTTAAAGTTTGTAATAATAATTTCAAACAAGGGTAATATAGTAAACTTGATCAAACTTCCCTATCTATTTTTAGTAGTGGATAATTAAATTGGGACATCCCAAAAAGGAAACATGGACAATAAAAATGGGACGGAGGGAGTAATAGTTATGTAATAAATCGAAGCCAAAATAAGACCACTACCTCTTGCCGGCTCACAACCGATGTGGTAGTCGTTTAAAGGGTGGAGGTAATAATAATAATAATAATTGTGGGCTGATAAAAGTTTACTGCCTCTTTCCGGCTCACAACCGATGTGGCAGTCTTCAAAAGAAGCCCCATAGTAAGAATAATAATCCGAGACTGATAAAAGTTTGCTGCATCTTGCCGGCTCACAACCGATGTTGCAGCCTTAAAAAAAGGTCAAGGATCACCGAGGTCGAAATAAGACTCCTGGACCATGGTCGGCTCGCATACTGATGTGGTAGTTATTTAAAGGACCGATGTTTAATAATGTTGCAATAATAATAATAATAAATCCAAATTTCGACTCCGGGGTTATCTAAATAAAGCCTCCGTCTCTGGACTCGTAGTTGAGTTATTTCGGATAAAATAAAAAGGATAACCCCTAAATCGTGGGAAATTAGAACCTTAATGTGGATCTTATTCTCACAATATCGCCTCTTTAGGGAAGGATTTCAAACTAATTGTGGTCTAAACCGGGTTTACTTTATGAGAATAAGACTTTAATTTATTTGTCACCAATAATAATAATAAAATCTTTAGAGGATTTAGAAATAAAGGAGCGAAAAGTAGCTATGCATTCATAATTAGCATTTATGAGTAGTGTTAGCATATTAACTTGTATTTAACAATGATTTCGTTTTTAAGCTTGGTTTGGGCATGTGAAAAATCAAGGACGATGAATTTATCCTGTTAGTGTTTCTTGTTCTGTGATCCTTTAAGTTATGATATGTATGAATGATAATAATACTCCATCCGTCCCATTTTTATTGTCTATTTTCCTTTTGGGATGTCCCAAATTAATTGTCCACTAATAAAAATAGATAGGGAATCTTGATGAAGTTTACTATATTACCCTTGTTTGAAATTATTATTACAAACTTTAAAGAAGACTTAAATTAATTAGTTAAGGGTAAAACTGTCATTATGTCAAAAAGTAAGAAAGAGAAAGCAGTAATAAATGCACTTTTCTTAAACTGTGTGTTTTTTGTTTAGGGACAATAATTTTGGGACGGAGGGAGTAAATGCATAAAAATGGTAAAACGAGGAGCTTTTCAAAACTAGTGATTTCTTAATCCCCTTAGATGAGCACTTAGCTATTTTTCGAGGTAATTAGTCTAAGGAAGTTGAAATTTTTGGTTTTCTAAGTGTGTGTTTATGACATTGCGTGAGGACACGACAATAGCTTAGTATGGGGGATTTTGGTATGTGCTTAAATACACATACATATTACCTAATAAAATGAGCTAAAAAGACCAATAATGACCAAAAACAGCATAAAAATACATTGTATTCGTTTGTTTTGCAAATTGTGTCTTGCAGGTACGAATATTAAATTTAAGGACAAAAACGAAGCCAAATTGGACAAAACCGAGCACGGGAATGGAAAGAGAGTGAAAATCAAAGCCGAAGGCGTATACATCTTTAAATGGGCCAACCCGTACCCATTTAACAGGTCGGGTCAACCCATTAACTTTATATCTATACTATACCTTAGCCTTTTTTTTATAATAACAAAAGTCCAAATCTAAATTCATAATTCCAAAGTTCAAATGAATGAATTAAATGAACTCCGGGATCAAGCTTACGAGAATTTTTTAATCTACAAAGAGAAAACAAAGAAGATTCATGACTCCAAAATTAAGAACCGTGTCTTCAACATTGGTGATCGAGTTCTTCTCTTCAATTCTCGATTAAAGATTTTCTCGGGAAAGTTCAAAACCCGTTGGACCAGACCGTTCACCATTGCTCAAGTTTTCCCTTATGGATCAAGGTACTTGTTCTATTTGCTCATTTTACTTTTATTTAGCTTAATATTGTTTAGCTTATTAATCTGCTTATTTGGGCTTATTTCCTATTAGTTTATGCTTAATTGTTCTTCATTTGCTTAATTCTTAATATGTTTTTACAAATCTCAGCTTAAACCAGTCTTTTATAGCTTTAAAATGGAAATTCAGATCTTAAAGAGGTGTTTGGCACAAGCAGCACTAAGCACTAACCTATGTTAGTGTTGCCTAAGTCACTCTTGTCCTTTTAGTCAGTTTTAACAAGCTTAAATTTAGCCTAAAAGTCAGCTTTCATAAGTCGTTAAAGTTTAAAAATCAAGTTTAAGGTTTAATATATACATGGTTTGAATCTGTGGAATTTTAGTTTGATAATTTAGCTTATTTGCTTAGATCTTGATTAGTGGCTATTTGGTGTTGATTTCATGCTTGTTTATGGTCATTTATGCTGTAGAATATATTTTGTTTAAGAGTGCATTTGTTATTTGTGTTTTAGTCCAATTCTGTCATAGTTCTAAGACTTATTTTCAAAGTTTAAAAGCCAATTTTCAAAAGCAACTTTCGGTAAGATTAAGCTTGTTTAAGGATCTAAAATTGATAGTATAAGCTCATTAGGTATCAAGCTTAATTTGTTTTTACTTTTTGAGTTTTTAAAACAACTTATTCTAGCTTAAATTTAGAGCTGCAAATTGTCATTTTAAACTTCAAAAAGGCAAAAATATTTAGTTAGTTTTTAGTAAACTTGTCAAATTCAATTGCTTTTTCTAGTTTATTTTTTAAATCAATTTTCTTAATTCTTGTTTTCATGTTTTCTTTGGATGTCAAATTTAATCTGTTTTTAGAATTCAACTTATTTCAAGTGCTTATTTGATCTTAAATTTAGCTCAAAGTTGGTCTTATGTCTTTAGATTCTCTTTGTTTATGTCTGTTTACCTTTTAGCTTTTAAGAACTTTTCAGCTTAATGTGTTTGATTATTTTTAGTCAAAAGTGCTTAATAGCTCAAGGTTAGGGTCTGTGTTCAGCTTTTTGAGTTTTCCATTTGCTTATTGAGTCTAAATAGCCACACAGTTTTGCTTAAAAGTAATATAGTTAAATCTAATCATTCTGTCACTTTTAAGCTAGCTTATTCTAGCTTATTAGTGAGCCTTGTCAAAAAGTCATTTCATTAAAGTTGCTTAATTTGGTTTATAGATTAATTTTTTCAAAAGAAAAATAAAAAAAATGTTTGTACTAAAAAGGAAGTCACAGATTTCGAACCTGTGACCTCCCCCTTAACACACCAACATCCTTACCACTGCGCCCTTGGGTCTTTTTCATAAGATCCTTGGGCCATTTTTCTTTTATAGTTATTTGCAGTTTCATGCTTATAAGCTTATTTAGCTGATTAGCAGCTTATTACAAGTGCTTAGTGGAATTTTCTTTTTACCATTATCTCAACAATATTCTTAAGTATTTTTAGCAATTTTTTCAGATTTTTATAAATTAGTTTAATATTTTTTATTATATTTCTAGATTAAATTAGTTTTTAATTCATAAAAAATAAAATAAAAGTAAAAAAAATATAATTTCTTTTCTGAAAATTATTTTAAGTCATTTAGGATTTAGAAATTTTAAATTTGATTTTTTAGGGTTAAAATTTGATTTATTTGCTTAAATATCGCGTTTTTAAATTCTCGTTAACGTTTTCGTGCTTAATCTTTAGTTGCTTTAATTGTTTGCTTGCTTTTAATTGCTTTTGCGTTTCATTAGTAGAAATAGAATCCAAAATCAAAACTTTAAAATTATTCAAATCACGCGATCACGAACTTAAACGAGATTCTCAATTCACGCTTCGTCGGGATACGACATTCGGGAGATAAATTATTGTTTGTCCTCATGCAATTTTTATCAAACGGGATACTCACTATACTATAATTAGCTTGAGATATTTTAGGTATATATTATATATCCTGTTATTATCGAACCACTAACACTACTAGAACTTGCTACTCTCTTTTGTTTTTTTGACTCTATGAATGCCTCTTGCGATTACATTCGCATTTGGTTTCTGATTCAGTTCGTTTTTAGATGTAAAACATGAAGTGACTGGTTTTGACTTATCTGTTTTTATCTCAACCTTAGAAACTGTTTTAGCCTTTAAATCTTTGTTTTTGTTCAACGGTGTAAAACAAACTAGTTTTTCTAAGGTTGCAGATTTGTCAAACTTAGTATTCACGTTCTTTGCTTATTTAACAAGTTTTGCTTTGAGTTCAAAAATTGTCATCAAAAGTCTTGATTTTTATATGTCTTTTGATTAACATGCTAAACTAACTCATTGACTTCTTGTCGATGTTGAACCCGTGTTGCTTTGATTGAATTAAATTGCTTTTGAAATTCAAGTTTTATATTTTTCCTTTCTTGAACAACATATTCAACTTGAGTTTTTAGCAACATGGTTTCTTCACTCAACTTTGTCATCTTGACTTCCAAGAAACATCACAAGCCATTTTTTCTTTTCGATGTTGCATTTTAAGATCAAGATTAACGTATTGAGCTTCAACTCGTTTGAAATCATTTTCAAGAATCTTAATTCGTTGTTCCATAGTGGCTTGGATTTCTTTGAAATCATTTGAAACTTTCTATTTTTCAAGCATTAATGTCTAATTTTTCTGTTTCTCAACTATTAACATCACACAATCCCTAATTTCTCTTGACAAGGATGTTTCTAAAAGTTGATCAATTTCATTTTTTTTTATCTTTTTGTGATTGTTGCTCAACTTTCTTTTCCATTGACTCAAAAATATCTAACATCTCATGTACCTCTTATGTAATTTCTTGTTTGATTTCGTTTGAGCATCTTCTTAATGAGACAAACATTGGAATTACCCTAGTTTTGTAAAATTGTCTTAACACATCTCGATCATCAAATATAAGCGCTCTACTTCTATCTTTTAGAAGAGTTTGATCAATTTTTGTTTGCAAATCACCAATAGACTTGTCCATTTTACAAACAATTTTAGCAATTTAGATTCATTAAGTATCTTTTTCACAGGTAAATTTGACATCTCTTTGCTCGACTCAAAAGGTACATTAGAAGTATAATGAGTTGAAAGATATGCTTGTTCAATAGGAATTTCTGTTTGAGGAACAAATGTTTCATAAAGAGCATTTTATTTCTCATAGTTCAGTTGAATAATTTTATCTTTCATTTTTAATCGACTTTCTTCCGCGTCCTCAAGAGTCTCCTCATAATCAGGTGAATCAATTATTAATTTAGTACTTTGAAGTTTTTCACCGTCATACATTTTAGGTTGTGCTTTGATGGCTTTCTTGAGATGTTCTGGATTTTGATAACCCAACCCAGCTTTTAAGAAAGGGTCGTAAACCTTGTTTGGTTTTTCCCAAGCATATGAATTGTTTAAATCGATTGTCCCATTTTGTAAACAATGAGAGCTGAGTTTATCTTGAAGATCCACAAGCTCATTAAAATATTTGTTTTCTCGTTCATTAAAAGCCTTTTTTGATAACTTAGTTTCATGTCGTATTTTGACTGTTGCATTATCGAGTTGAAAAAATTCATCTTGAATCTTATATTTTTCTTTAATAAGATTATCAATTTTGTCTTTGTCAACATGTATTTCCCATTCCAACTCTTCATATGCTTCTTTATAATTTAAAGATTTAGGTGGTTGCTTTTCTAATGGTTTAACCCGTTCCTTACACGTCTCAAGTTCCTTTGTAGCAATGCTTTTTGCTTTTTCAGTTCATTATTCAACCTACATTGATTTTTAGCTTCTTTTTGAACATTGTATATCAGAGATTCAAGAGCAACAAATTGATCATGAGCATTTGAATCATGTTCATCTGTTCCACCATTATTATCCACATAAGCATCATCAAATATGATGCTAGAATCAATTTAATCATCATCAGATGTGTTAATAACAGTTTTGAGTTTCACATGATTTGTGTGTTCATGAACACTTTCAGAATGCATTCAACTTTTGAGATGGATTTACGACCAAGAGCGTCAACATCATATGTTGGCTCAGCATCAGCTTTGTCATCAGTTGGTTGGATGCGTGCCATCAGGATTACTGCTGCATTCAGCTCTTCCAATGAATCATCTCCATAATGATTCTTGAGCATGAAATCATTCTCTTCTTCATTGAGGTTGCCTCCAACTTCATCTTTCATTGCCAATAATATATGTTCTCTGAATTACTTTGTATCACAAACTTTATGTTGTGGACAATCACGAGCATATTGGCCTTTAGCGTTTCAATTGTAGCATTAAACATTTGGCTTTCTCGGATTTGACTCAGTTCGTGGAACCCGTTGAATAGTCTGATCATTTGCTTCAATCTGCTGAACCATCCTATTTCCTGCAGTGGCTATTTGATTTCTGTTTGGTCTCCCTGCATTCATGTTACCATTCCCAGAATAGCCAACATTCTTGCTTTGTATGTCAACCCTACCCTCATGTATCATTGCTTGATTCCTTGTATTTAATGAAGTACGAAGACGATTATTGGTAGGAGTAGAATAACATTGAGTGATTGCTCTTGCTAATAACATAATTGCAGTTGCAAGCTTGTCTTCTTGAGCATCCCCTTGTATCTCCCCTTGATAATCTTCTTCATAATCAACGACTGATGAAGGATGAGTAACATAGTATGGTTGTGGTGACTGAGAATGTGAATGACTTGCATGAGAATGTGAAGGATAAACATTTGAATGAGCTACTAAGGCTAATGGATCATGATTTCTTGCAACTTTTCTTTGCTCTTGATGCATTTACATGTGGTTCGTATTAACTCAGAGTATCAAACAAGTGATCATATTTAGTTTCCTTGATATTAGCATTTTTACTAGTCATGGTCACATATTTGCTCCACTCAGGTTGTAATGAATTAAGAAACTTGGTGTTGATTGTGATTGGTAGAGGATGAATTTCATTCCTATCCATATCAGTCACAAGTGTTGTAAGCCTTTCATACACAGAGGATAATGATTCTTCTTCCACCGCAACAAATATGTCAAATTCATCCACAAGCCTCGAGTGTCTTTGTTGTTTAGTTTTTTCAGAACCATGCATCAACCTTCTCATCCTTTCCCACATTTGTTGAGCATTTTTACAAGCATCTACAGAATTGTAGATATAATTAGGTATTCCTTGAAGAATAAAATTCATCACTCTAATGTCTGCAAAGTATCGTTTCTTATTGGATTCAGTCATCTTACTGAGTGGTTCAATGATATTAGCCTTTGGATCATCTGGTTTGTCTGGATTTCTGAATCATTTTCCGCTCATACGGTCCAACTTCAATTGAATGTCGCATCCGCTCTCCTTCTTCCTGTTTATTATCAAGAAACCTCATAAAATGACTTGCCCATAGTACATAACTTCCTTTCTCTAACATTGGAGGTCTTTCAGAAGCTCCCGATTCAGCAAGAGTTTGTTGATTTGATGCAGACATGTTTTGATTCAGACAATGAATATAATGCAAACTTGGATCGTTTTAGAAATAAAGTCTTGCAATTATGAAATCAAAGAGCAATAACAAATCAGTTTGTATTACAATACTTCAAATACGAAACCTTGAAGATACGAAACCTTGACTTATATACATAGTCTAAGTAACAAGAAGCCTTTATACATAAGCTCAGTTTTCGAAAGTAAGAATATACGAAACCTCTAAAACTGTGTTATGAAACCCCAAACATTGTGTTACGAAACCTCTGAAACAAATATACGAAACTTTCCAATTCGAAAACTGAATTACGAAACCTTCAATTAGGAAAGATGTGTTACGAAACCTTTAAATACGAAACCTCAATGTACGAAACTATGTCTTAAATGTAATACGAAACCTCTATTTACGAAACCTTGGAAATACAAAACTAGAAATATGAAACCTTCAGATACGAAACTGTGTTACGAAACCTTCTTTATAAAACATGTGTTACGAAATCTTGGAGTACAAAACCAAAACCAAGTTCTTGATACGAAACCCCCAAATACGAAAGCTTAGCAGATGACGAAACCAAAATGGTTACCGAAAGCTCCAATATACGAAACCACAACTTTCGTAAATTCTAAATTTCCACTATCTTTCGTAAAATATCAAAATATTATCTTTCGTAAATTCCACTCTTACGAAACCAGATTAGAACTTATAGATATGATTTTGATAGTTTAAAGTGATAAAATCTACCAATTATCTTTTCAGATTCACAAAGTTCTTTGTTCCCAAAGCTTATAACTGTTTTTTCGAAAGCTAGAAAACCCTACATGAAAGCTCAAACTAGTATACAAAAGTAATTTCTCGCCTAAAACAGTTACCGAAACCTAAATTATATGATACGAAAGCTTTTAACACACTATAAACAGTTTCCGAAACCTCTTTTCTACGTTACGAAAGTAGTTAAATCACAAAAACAGTTTCCGAAATTAGTTTCTTAGATACGAAAATTATCAAATACAACTATTTTCCGATCTAAATGAATAATTTTCGTATGAAAGCTATTAAATCCAAAATTTGACGTATACGAAAGTAATATGAAAGCTTTTTAGGATCAAAACACCTCAAATAGTAAATCTAATACCAAAACAATACGAAACTTAAACCGTTCATCTTTACGAAAGCTCTTAGATCGAAAACTAACACAATTAAGCTCGATTTGATACACGAAAACACAAACTAGATCTCTCCCAGCGATATATACCACTTGTTATATGTCATGTTTGCATTGGATATCATACGAAAGTATTAGAGAGTAGACGAGAGGTTGCTAGAGAGAGTTTTCACACATTTTTAATTTTCATTAAGGAAATGAAAAAGAGAAGGGAGGTTGAGGAGAGGATTATAAAATGACCAACACTCAATACCTCTTATGAAAGGGGTATTTATACTTATTCTTCTAACCTTCTAATTTTTTTATTTTGACTAAATGTCTCACTTGGTCAACATTTTCATAAGTCGACCAAGCTTGACTTATTACATCATAAATACTATTTTTATACTATTTATTACAAGACAAATTCAGTGTTAATAATAAAACTTTTTCATTCCTAACAAGTTTTAACGACTGTTTAAACTTCGTTAGTAAATTTGACAAGATCCGTAATATTTACAAACCACAAGTACATGACACACTTAAGAAAACACAAAAACGATACATGTGAAATCCGATAACCACAAGAATGATTAAGTAATTAGCTCTTTAAAATATGTAGCAATAAAACAAAATTCGATGCTAAGAGTATCAATGTTATAGCTTAAGTTGTTTCACCATCTTAGTGTCATTTGAGCATTTTTCTTATTTTACAACACACACTAAAATACCCCTCACTTATATAACTCAAACCAAAACATTACTTTTAAAATGCACCGTACTCAATTAAAATACAATAAACAAATCAAAAAAAGAAGAAGCAACTTTGGCACAGTGTCATTGTTTTGATGTGCACAATGGTGCGAGGGGGTGGGGTGGATGAGAAATGTTATAACTTATAAGTAGGGTGAGCATTGGTTCAAAATCGAACCGAACCGACAAAAAACGAACCGAACCGAAAACCGAGTTTGAAGAAAAGCATGAACCGAAACCGAGCCGAAAGTTACCGAGAAAAAATGAAACCGAACCGAATTGGTTTTAACACGAACCGAACCGACAAAACCTAAACCGAAAACCATAAATATACAAAACCGTAAACCGAACCAAAAACGAGATGTAACAAGATGATTTGCCATGCAACAAAGAATTAGTGGTGTAAGAAAATAATAATTGGTCCAAATTACTTGTCATATATATATATTTTTAAATATTGTATGATTTTAGCAAAACTCGAAGAATACAATGGCAGAAACTAATGACTGAAGCCAAATGTCCTCTACATGGTATTGGCGCCGACACCAATACTCAAGGCAATTAATTAAAGGCACTTGATTAAAAAAAAAAGAAGCTTACCAAACACGCTGATTTTTGAACTACACATTTGAAAAGCGCCCCAATTACCAAAATTCCAAACCGAATCCAACAAAAAGCCCGCGCACCTTATCCAATTGGCGGGAGAACTCCCCCCTATTTTCTCTCATTAAATTAAACCCCCTACTTCCAAATTTTAAACACACACTATCTTCATTTTATCAACAACTACAATTTCTACACTTAATCCACTACAACCAAAATCATCATCATGTATGTGGTGAAGAGAGATGGTCGTCAGGAGACGGTTCATTTCGACAAAATTACGGCTCGATTGAAGAAACTCAGTTACGATTGAGTATCGATCATGCGACCCACCACGGTACTCTGTCGCAAAAAGTGTGTGCTTGTTTAAATAAAAGGTGTGACGACTTGTCAGTTTGGATGAATTAGCCGCTGAGAACTTCTGCTGCTACTGACTGCTAACATCCTGATTTATGCCTCTGTAAGCATTATCCTTAAATTGTAATCCACATTTTGTTGTTTTAATTATATGTATGTTTTGAACTGTATGTTCATATATGTTATTGACACGTGTAAATTGCGTTTATAATCTTAGTGGTTGGGTAACTAGTGAAGAAGATGCTGACGTGGTAATAATTAGGGAGGAAAGAAATAAATAGTAAATACTAAAACCGAAAAGTGATTAATTGACTAGATAATTAAGCTGATAATTGATTCTAAATCGATTAATTGACGAAATGATTCTGTTTATTGGTTTAAAACTGGAAGTGTAATTTTTATGGTTTTAGGCTCATCTTCTCTCTAGCAGAAACATGATAAAAGAAGAGAAGCAATTTGGTTATTTGTATGTTTTTTGCAAATGGAAAATACACAGTAATTTTTGCCGTTGGAACTTTATTAAATTGTAAAATATCAAATGTTAGAAACAAGTTACTACTTACATAGCACTTTCAAAAGTTATTACCTATGTGGTATATGATAATTTGGCAATTGTGTATAGCTGTATGACATTTGAGAGTTTGGAGTATAAAGATTATAGAATTAGTAAGATGTAGTGGGAATTAAGGGTGTGTTTGTGAATTGAGGTTTTAGCTGTGGTGGAATTATGATACTGAAAATTGTACATCAATTGAATTTTATTATAATCTTCTTACAGTTGCGCAAGGATTGCGGTTTCAAATCTGCATAAGACCACTAAGAAGTCATTCTCTGAAACGTAAGAAGTCATTCAGACTATATGTATACTGAAATTTTGATACAACGTATGGAGCTGTCGTAGAAATGCAACTTCCCCTTTTTATTGCAGAATAAAAGACATGTACAACCATGTCAAGTGAGAGATCTTGGCAGAAGGCTCCTCTAATTGCAGATATGGTTTATGAAATTATTATGAAGGTGATTAATGTTTGGTAAACAGACTATATCATAATTATGAGGAATAAATGGGTTTCTTGTAGGGATTGAAATGACATTTTGAATAATTTACACTGACCTGAAATTGTAACAAATCGTAATTAAGGTATGTTCGCTGTTGGGAGATGGAATGGCAGATTGGCAGGACTAAATATTTCAAAGTTGAGGAATATCAAATGCATATCATTAGGCATTTTTCATATTTCAAAAAAAGGGATGTTTCACATGATTAATACATGACTATGTTTGGGTTTGTAGTTTTTTAAATCTATAAAATTGCACACATCAAAATGTGACGTGAAGGTTATAATCCCATCTGAAGGTAGTAACTGTGGTGTGACTTGTATGTTTCAGCATTCAGCTAAGACTGGAACAGTGAGATTATATATTGATCGGGATTTGACTATATTATTTTTGGATTTAAAACCTTGAGAAGAACTTATCTCTGAAGAGATGAAGGGAATGTTGTTGAAAGGCCTCAGCATATGCTAATGAGGGTTGCTGTTGGGATTCACAAGGATGATATTGACTCCATTATCAAGACATATCATTTGATGTCACAGCGATGGTTCACCCATGCATCTCCCACCCTTTTTAATGCAGGAACACCGAAACCTCAAGTATGAAAAATTCTTCGTCGTTAAATTGGTTTTTTACTTGTTGCTTAATTAACACAAAGAAATGATACTGTTTTATATGCTGTTGGTTTCTCATATCGTTTCAATTACATTATTTGTAGTTGAGTAGCTGTTTCCTGGTATGCATGAAAGATGATAGCATTCAAGGCATATATGACACCTTAAAAGAATGTGCTGTTATCAGCAAATCAGCAGGCGGAATTGGTGTCTCTGCTCATAATATCCGTGCAACTGGAAGCTACATACGTGGAACAAATGGAACATCTAATGGTATCGTTCCAATGTTGCGTGTGTTCAATGATACTGCCCGCTATGTTGACCAAGGAGGCGGCAAGAGGAAGGGTATGTGATTTTATATTGCTGTGTTTTCTGCCACATTGTATTAAATCGTTTAATTGAAATAGGTGCTTTTGCTGTATATCTGGAGCCGTGGCATGCTGATATCTTTTCTTTTCTGGATTTGAGGAAGAATCATGGAAAGGTAGTATTGACCTATCTTACATACTAAATTTACTAATTATGTCAATGTTAACGTGGCAACTATAAGAATTTTATTAAATTCTTTTCCTTTTCCTTCAAACTTGAGAATTCAGTGTTAAGGTTGTTCTTTTGTAAATTTTGAGGCTGAATTTCATGTGGATGGTTGGTTTAGTACATTCTTAGTCTAGAGTTTCTGATTTACTAACATTTCATAAATTTGTGCATGCTACCTTATGCAGGAAGAGCAGCGAGCCCGGGATCTGTTTTATGCTCTCTGGATACCTGACCTTTTCATGGAAAGAGTCCAGAGTAATGGCCAGTGGTCTTTGTTTTGTCCAAATGAGGCTCCAGGTTTGGCTGATTGTTGGGGTCAAGAATTTGAAACCCTGTACACCCAGTATGAAAAACAGGTAGGCTTAAGTATGTTTGTCAAAATTAAAAAAACTCTCTTATGGTGTTCTGGCTAAATAGTGACTTGTTCTTGTATAACCAGGGGAAAGCCAAAACAGTTGTCCAGGCACAAAATCTTTGGTTTGAAGTCCTGAAGTCTCAGATAGAAACTGGGACACCTTATATGCTGTACAAGGTAGGTTTTGGACAGGGTCGTTTGCATCTCTGGTTTAGTACATTGTAGTTTTTTAACTGTTTTTTAATTGTTTACAATTTTTAACAAAATAAAATGTTGACTTCTTAGGACACCTGTAATAGAAAGAGCAACCAGCAGAATCTTGGTACCATAAAGTCTTCAAATCTGTGTACTGAGATTATTGAGTACACAAGCCCTACGGAAACTGCTGTATGTAATCTGGCATCAATTGCATTACCACGATATGTCAGAGAAAAGGTATGACTTGAATGATAACTACTCTTTTATGAATGTGGATATATTTTGGGTATGGGGTTGTTTTGGTGACGCTTGCTTAAACTAGTAACAAAAACTGGTAAAATGAGTTCAAAGTTGCTAAAACAGTAGTTTAACTACCAAAATTGTCCTTTTTAGAAGTATGTTATTGTTGTAATACTAAACTTTATTTCAATCATGTTCATACTTTTAATTTAGTCGTGGGCAAAAAGTGCTTTGAGTCCGTCACAGTGACTGGACTTGTGTTAATAAATGCAAGAACTTTTTGTTTGATCCAAACTTGTTACCCAACCTGTATGCTCCACTTAAGTTTGCTACATCTACTTATCATAGCTGTCTGAAATTTCGTCTTGCTTTTACTAGGGAGTTCCAGCAGAATCCCAACCATCAAAGCTTGTTGGTAGTAGAGGTTCTGGCAATCGCTATTTTGATTTCGACAAACTTGCAGAGGTTTGTTTTCTGTTTGCATACTCTTAGATGGTTACTTTGTCATGATCTTAAGAAATGTTTGTCGCATCTTTTAGGAGCTTTACATTTATTTTTGAACCACTAAGCTCCAAATGTTAACTTTTGCTTCATTGGCAGCTTTTAGCATTGATTTTTAAAATTTAAGTTCCATAAATGATAAGCTACTATAAGTATCTTTAAAACAAGCTGGAGCTTAATATGCTAAATTCCCCTTTTATTCATAAACAATCATGTTATCAGTTGGGTATTACGAGTATTATGTGTGCCATTTTATGTTGGTTTACACTTTAACTTACAACTGCAACTACTTTGGCAAATACATTCATATAATAGCAGCAACTCACAATCTGACACACGGCTATAACTAGAACCAGTTTTGCCTGACATAAGTTAAATCTCTCTGTTTGTCGTGATTGGCAGATCACATCAACTGTTACAACAAACCTCAACAAAGTTATCGATGTAAATTATTACCCTGTTGAAACTGCAAAAACATCAAATCTTCGACATAGGCCTATCGGTATTGGGGTCCAGGGTCTTGCAGATACTTTCATATTGCTGGGCATGGCGTTTGATTCACCAGAGGTATTCAATGTGCTTCTATTTATGTTGCAGTTTTTTAGTAGATAACTGCTTTTTTATAATTCTCACTATTCTTCTATGTTGAATTGCAGGCTCAACAGTTGAACAAGGACATATTTGAAACAATATACTACCATGCCCTGAAAACTTCGTCCGAGATAGCTGAAAAAGAGGGCACTTATGAAACATATATTGGAAGTCCTGTTAGCAAGGTCTGTCTCTTGCACGTGTACTTTTAGTCAATATGTTTATGATTAGTTGTTGTGTTGCTGCAACACAATTATTGAATCACCTACAATTGAACAATATGGCACACTATGGTGTTCCTGTTACACTGTTGCAATTGAAATGGTAAATTTGCATGTAGTAATTCATAAGAATTGTTGCTAGTTCAGTTTCAAAGAATAGGGTCAGGATCATCTTGGCCAAAAAACTTGTCTTAGAGGTGGCAATTCACTGATGATTGGGTCAATTTGGTTTGTTTTTTTATCTGAACGGGTTCATTCAAATAACTAAGCAAAACGGGGACATTTCAAACTTTTAATTTAGCCAAATGAGAACATGTGAAATGGGAAAGTCGCCCAAAGTATATTATTAACATGTGGAAACTTTTTATTTATTATTTATTTTGGTAAACATGGTTTCCGAGACATTGCTGGACTAATCCACGGGGTTTGAACTCACCGCCACACAACTTTTTATTTACTCAGTGATGTATATAGTTTGTTATAATGAAGTCTTGTATTTTTATTGACTGCATTAATATACTTGACTGTATCTAATATGTGCAAAAAGCTTTTGTGGGTCAACCAAACTCGACACAAACCCAATTTGAGCTATTTTCAACTAGTTAAGGATACCACAAGCTATCAATGACTGCTGGAACTCCACTGACTGTTCTATCTACCTGTAATTACTGTTAGGGAGTTCTTCAACCAGACATGTGGGGAGTGACACCTTCAGATTTATGGGATTGGAGTGCTCTACGTGCAATGATATCTAAGAACGGAGTAAGGAATTCACTACTTGTAGCTCCAATGCCAACTGCTTCAACAAGTCAGATTCTTGGAAATAATGAGTGTTTTGAGCCTTATACCTCTAATATCTACAGTCGCAGAGTTTTGAGGTAAGTTTCTCACTATCACCAGTTTTGTTTTGCTCGGATATGCTGACGCTCACTATTTCTACCCATTTATTTCCGAATGGGGCAAAGGGATAAAATTATAAAAATTTAACAATAAAACAAGTCATCAAATTGGTTGGGAGTTGGCAAAAGATTATCTTAGTTGTGTAAAACCTTACATTGTTTAATAAAAAAGTTGCATTATTATTGAAATACTATATAGACTTTACAATTTTCTTTGTAACCAAGTTGTTTGTACGAAAGCTACTTTTTTTGCATTGCTACCCAACCTACATGTAGCCACATCTAGGAGATGCTTTGATACTGTTCTCACCTGAGTTTGATGCCAATGTTTTACACAGTGGGGAATTTGTAGTGGTCAACAAGCATCTATTACATGACTTAACTGAGATGGGCCTTTGGACTCCTACTCTTAAGAATCAGATAATCTACGAGGATGGTTCTGTTCAGAAAATTGGTGAAATCCCTGAGGATTTGAAGGCTATCTACAAGTATGATATGGATTTTCTTGTCTTTATAATCTCTTACTTATAATAACATTATATTTCTGCTTTCTTACATTGTAATGCGGAAACAGAACTGTCTGGGAGATCAAGCAAAGGACATTGGTAGATATGGCTGTGGATCGTGGTTGCTACATAGACCAGAGTCAAAGCCTTAATATTCATATGGACCAACCCAACTTTGGAAAGCTTACATCCTTACATTTCCATACATGGTCAAAGGTATAAAACATTATTTACTTTTACTTTCTTTTTTTAACTCTAATTAATGTGGCAATTCCGTAACCTTTACTTATGATGTGGTTAATTTGTGCATGGCTGCATTTTCTTAATAGTTTATTATAAAATCAGACTATAATTGAAGTAGTATATATCTTTTGTAATTATTATAAACATACTAAGTCATTTTGCCACATAGTTTTGGTGTGTTGCATAAGGTATTTGCTTGGTTAGTGCTTCTCTTAATGATAAAATGCACTTTTTTTACACCAGGGACTCAAAACAGGGATGTACTATCTGCGATCACGTGCTGCAGCTGATGCAATTAAGTTCACTGTTGATACTTCCATTCTCAAAGTAACATTCCTTAACGATTCACCATTGTTTCATGACTCATTTGAATTATTCTTTTTCCTTTATGTGTTTGTGTGTGTTTCCCTGAGATATAAACCAAAAACCTTCTTTCCAACGCAGGAAAACACAAAGACTGCAAGTGAGGAAGATAACAAGAATACTGAAATGTCCCAAATGGTCTGTTCATTGTTGAACCGTGATGAATGCTTGGCTTGTGGAAGTTAGGAGTTATTGCATGAAGGGTGTGTTGTTATGTTACTCGCAGTGATTTTGTACGGTGGTGTTTATTATCAAATGTGATCAGA
>BQNB010076121.1:0-13159 GCA_026074375.1 Tanacetum coccineum | reverse complement strand
ATCCAACACAAAGTATCAGTTAAGTATTCTCTCTTATTTGATTGAATCCTAGTTTCCCATAGCCATGACAGTCTTCATCTATCTTGATAATTGTTTACCATTGATGATGACATTCATAAGATACTTGGTATAGATCATCAAGGCGGACGACATTCGGAGACAGGAAATGAGAAGCGTGCGTTTGGTTTTTTTAGAAAGAGAAAATGAAAGAAGTTTTTTCCTCAACAAATTTGTAGATTTTTTGTCTGATTATCACTTCATTTATCTTAAAAGACTTCCAATCCATCTCTCCTCTTGAAAACATGGTTTTGCAGATAATACATAAAACATCTAAAAAATAAACACGGCCTTAGTGTGCAACATTGATAGCTTATTGTCAACCATTACATCTCTCTAACACTGTTTTTTCATAAAACATTTATAACCATTCGTTGATATCAAATAAAAGACTGCCAGAAAACATAAAAAGCGGTTCGAGTGTCCAAGCTAAAGCATTAGAAAAATAATCTTGGTTGATGGTTGTTTCATAAACGCCACTATTATATGTATATAACTCCTTATCCAAGCCAAGATTTTGAAATTGTCTGATAGGATTACATTTAAAAAAAAGGAATATCCATCATTATATTTTCTCAAATAAAGGACTACAGGTCAATCTAGTGAATAGACTGCTATATGTGCAAGTTAAAAGAAATTCAAGTCTCACGTGTTGTGCAAGTGAGCCCGCTCAACCAACACAACAAACTTTCCTACCTATTTTTCACTTTAAATACTTTGTATTATTTATTTTATCATTTCAAGCTTTGTATGAATCTATCTTTCTATTTAAAATCATTCGCACTCATGCCAATTTCCCCAACGACAAATCCGGGGTATCCCGGGCGACTTGTTGTTGGGGATAAGTTTCCCGGGTGACTTGTCGCCTGGGATAGGTCGAGCGGAAAAGCTCGAAGGGGATACCTTCCCGGGCGACTTACCCGGGCGACATCGTGGGGCCCACACAGTTTTAGTCAAACAAATATTTGCCACGGTGGAGGGGTTTCCCGGGCGACATCCCCGCACCCGCCACTCCTACTGTCACCACCTATCTCAGGCTGTGACTCAAGCTGCGAAAGCATTTGGGAAAACTTGTCATCACTCCTAAATAACTTCATGAACATGTTTACCTCACACGTTAGCACCTTATCTCTCTTTTTCAGCTTAGCAACATCAGAGGAGTGCTTGCATGGAGGCGAGGGCGGAATGATCGTGCCCTGTCCTGGTAAAAACCTTCCAACACCGGGAATGTGTCCCCGCTGCTTGCCCCCGCGAACGATGGCCGTTATCTCATCCTCGGTGTAGGGCACACCCGTCTCGGTGTTAGAGCCTAGACCCTGTAGCCTCAGCAACTCATCCTACGTAATCACAAAATCACAAGATAGTTAATATATTAGTCAGGTTACTATATTATTTCTCGACAAATCATTAAAGTGCGTGTTTTGAAACAGAACTTACATATAGAACTTTGTCCTCAGGGTTCAAGAATACGCCATTAATAGTATGTGTCAAGAAGAAGGTATAGATGAGCGACGGGTACTCTCTAGTAGCTAAGCTCTCCATTTGCACATACACACGTATATAAGATGAAACAAATTAAAAATGACTAATCACAACACGCCAAAGTGTTAATTATATATATATATATATATATATATATATGTAAAATAATTATAATGTTTATTATATGCATATCTCGGAGGGCAGCAATAGACCGGGATCCCTGTCGGCATACGACCTTGCTCTTTGCACGGTTTTGTTTATTTTGGGCAGCCCGGGCACGGTTCTTGGGGTCATTCCAAAACGCAATCTGTGCATCTCAATTGACCTCGGAAATGTGCGAGGGACGTGATTGTCTAATGCGCTCGAGGTTGTAAGTCTCGTCCGAGTCAGGAATCCAATGCTTTTCCTTAAGAGCAACCTTCTTGCCATTGTAGATCTTTTGTAGATGCTGCTGGATGGTCGCATAGATAAGTGGCCAGCGATCGGATTCCATGTGAGGACGCATGTCAAACTGGGTCTGCAATCATATACCACAAAGACAGAGTTAGAGATATAATTTATATATTTATCTAAATTTGTTTATTTATTTATATGATATAAATAAATAAACGAATTTAGATAAATATACACAATTAAATAAATGAACACGATAATGAAATAAACATAAAAGGATAATGAAATAACTTACCCCAATCCTTGCCATGACCCCCGCCTTCTCCTCCGGCGGAATTGGCGCCAGGAAGGGTGGTGCAACGGCAACTCCCGAATGAGCTCCCCAAGGTAGTTGGCCTAATGAGCCGCATGCTCACCGAGAGGCATCAAGGTCTCTCTGTCACCAAACTCAAACCGGATCGGGACGGGGCCACTTTTATCAGTGATGGCCTTTAACCCTAGGTTTCGGGTCTCCTGGTGGGTATGCTGCGTGCCCACACTCCTGCCACCCAAATTGGGTTTTCGGGTGCCTTTACCTGCAAGTTTAAGTGAGTGATAAAGTCACATAAAATTCAAGGCAAGCAAATTAAATGTATCAAGTGTATGCTTGTATTACAATAATCCAGAAATTCTTACCTCGGTTGCCCAAGCAACCCCCACAACCGGTGGGTATCTAGTGTAGAGGGGGACGATCATCACCGCCACCGTCACCGCTATGACCCCGTGCAACATCTGCTCACATCTGTACAAGTAGCATTAGAATAACATATAGAAATTCATGACAAAACATTCAAAAAGCAGTCCCAAACAGGGGACTTTATGAAATTAATTAATTTCAGACGGGTTTTTTATAGTATGATTAAATTCAGACGGGGATTTTCTGAAATTAATCACTAAAATCCTAAAACATTCCTAAACGGTTCAAGTGTCTAAATAGAAGGAAACATAAACATAATGTTGACTCTTCTGTTGTATCAGCACATAGACACTTGACACATTCTAGAAGAACTCTTAATGAACATCTAAATAGAAGG
This sequence comes from Tanacetum coccineum, assembly GCA_026074375.1. NCBI lineage: Eukaryota > Viridiplantae > Streptophyta > Magnoliopsida > Asterales > Asteraceae > Tanacetum > Tanacetum coccineum. Next base: position 10,154 of record BQNB010076121.1, on the reverse strand, counting down.
AAACATACGGTTAAATTTAAAAGAGTCAAACCTAGTTGAATTCCAAGGTAGTCGGTAGTATCTTTCGTGGTATTGATATGATCCACAAAGCCATTCCGTGTAAAATCAGCTTCTCCCCAAATTCTGGCTTTCTCAACGTATACTTCTCAACTAATTGCTTTCAAGTCTTTATGTGCTGATACAACAGAAGGTTGCAACTACTCTGGTACCATCTCAATTGTATAAGTTTGAGATCCGACCTGTAATAACAAGTGTATGACGGTAAATTTGACTCTTGGGGTCAAACAAATTGCTTTTGATTCCCACATTTGAGCATGAACATTATTTTTTTTCTAGTATTCCTTTTACATTTTAACGCAGTCTTAAGTAATTTCTCTAAACCTTAAAATTATACCATGTGGCCTTAAAACACGAAGTGTTTAACTTCTCATTTTACGGAGCAGGTTTGACACATAAAAGTCAACGTTAAAGGCTTGCTGAAAAACTGTTAAGGCGACTATCTAAATACGCGAATTTAAAGGCGGGATTGGGTATGTTGTTGTTGTTGTTGTTGTTGTTGTTGTTGTTGTTGTTACCTTGGCAGTGTTGAATACTACATTTTTACAGTCGGGAAGTATGCTGACAGACCATGCTGGCAGCGTATATGAAACATTCCGAAACTGCACAGTCTTCTCAGTTTTGTCATCTAAGTTGGCTATAAAGGCAGCACAAGTTCCCGATTCATCTTCAAAAACATCAGCCTAAAAAATGAAAAATAAATTGCACACTCTCACTCAAGAGTTTACGGTTATAGAGTAAAAAAGTTCATAAGTACATTTATAAAAAGCACTCCATCCATCCCATGTGACAATTTCAGAAAAGAATATTTTTGACTAAAACCAATAGCATCAATAAGTCGCAATAACGACAAAGAACAGATAGGTATCTTATCCTGGAAAAGGGAAATGGTTGTGCTTTCTGTGGGATATAGTCTAAACACAGAGCGAAAACCGACCTCTTGTTTTGAACCAAGATGGACCAAGGTCGGTTTGTTGTTCAACAATGCGTGCTCACACAATTTTATAGCTCGATGCAGCTCCTTAAGGTGCCCCCACTTTGGAAACCTTGGTAGCCCTACACCTCACCAAAGAAGATATCAATAACGTAATAAGAATGTCAAACAAACTACTTTTGGCTTCAACCATATGACTATATTTGATTATCTGAAGAAAATCTATAAGTAGAAAACGAATGGTGCTAAAAATGTGAAAGATATATATACAGTTTATAAGTTAATGAAATACAAGTTTACATTCAAAGTCCAGGTCAGAAAATGGATTTCTTGTTACTAGACATGAAAGAAGAGGTTCATCAACGGGTTCAATGGGCTAACCGTATTCGTCAACTGGTGCATCATAATCATAACTTGTGGTGATAAATGGCCCACCAGAAGTGCGTCCAAAATTCGTCCCACCATGATACTAAGCTCACCACAAAAAGTCAACGTAAAAGTCAAACACACGGATAAATCATACAACTAGCAGTTGAACCAATGAATTTTAAACCAATGAAGAAAATACAATACCATATAATAATTATGCACACTTCCTCCTTTCTGGAAAAAACGAGCAACAGAATAAGCAACATCTTCAGGAGGACGATGCGGGTCTCTCCCTCCGAATGTCTTGAACCTATATATGCCACCGTAATATATATATATATATATATATATATCGAGGGTTCATAAGACAATTAAAATAGAAGCAAAAACAGTGAAGAAATACCAAGAGTTACATACCATCCTGGCCAATTCTCAGTCCAGATTTTGTGCATCGTTGGGTAGGCTTGCTTGAAATCATCACAGTAAAATGAATTGCATGTATTGATCAGATTAAAAAATGGACTGTTAATAAGATATTGCTCAAGATGGGTTCTTTCTGGAAGTTGGGTCATGATTCGTAACTATAACCAGGGGTCATATGCACAGGGTATGTTCTTATAATAAATAGAGAGGGCCCTTACAACAGCATCCCATTGCTGACACATAATCCAAGGTACACCGATATTTTGAGAAAGAGCCATTATTCGTTAAAATGTTACCTTACAATAACGATATATGATATTTTGACAAATTCTAATCTTTTAAGGATTTACAAGTAACTCCCATGTAAATCATCAAATAATTATAATCAATTTCGTCTCATCTACTCTTAAACTTAGTTTCTCATACAATCATATCACTTTCTCCATACCATAACACTATAAATTAACCCCCTCCTAGTTGAAAACGCGATAATCAAATAATCATTTCTAAAACATGATGTCAAACACCCTTGTCTAATAAGTTCAATTTTTAGGGCTTATGAGCTTACCTACCTGAGCTTCTTAGCTCAACAAGCTATAAGCCTAAGTTGATAAGCTCATAAGCCATTAAATAAGCGTTTCGACAATTCGACAACATAATAAACATTCCCTACACAAAAAACCACCACCATTAGAGTCTCATTTCTAGCAGGAGATCTAAAACCTAACATAGCTAACCTTAAAAGTAGAAAGTGAAACTTTTTTTTTCATAAATTTGAACTAGCAAACAAAGATATACAAAACCCATAATCATAAACACAAATAATAGAAGGAAAAAAAGACATGTTTTTTACCATGATTCTTGGAGGACACAGCTGCAGCTAGTAGCATAAAACCTAGAGCAATTATCCACTCAAAAAACCAAATATTGTTTACCATTTTCAAAATTTCCACCAATGACCATCAATTACTACCTACAGTTGTCCTTTTTTGTGTTTATTGTTGATTGCCTTCGCTATTTCATTAGATACAACATACCTAGAAAACCATTGTTATTTTCAACGGGCCTTAGATTAAACAAAATAAGCATCACCACCGAATCCAGAAATCCATAACTTTGACTCATCATCCTATAGCTTTCGCCTGCGCCATCAGCCCCGACAATCGTTGCCACCATTATTGAACTTCTCACACAACCGTTGAACATCAAGACAACGACAATTAACCAAGCCTGATCATCATAAAACAAGACCTAACGAATCGATTTTATTTTACCCAAACTCGAACGTACAGATCTATGATGATGTTGGCAGTTTGGTTTACGTTTTTGATTTTATGGGTGTTTATATTTTTCAGTTTTTGAATTACTAGGTCTTGATTAAAACTATGTGTGTGGTTTTGATTTATAAGAATGGGTTTTTGGTTTTATTGTGGGCTTTGATTTGGAATTTGTGTTGTATATGGTTACGGGTGTGATGATAAATATAAGGACGGGTGTCATGATAAAGATAAGAACGAGTGTGATGATAAAGATAAGAACGGGTGTGAATTTGATGTACCAACGGTGAGATTGTGTTTTGGACAAAAAGACTAAAATACCCATCACTAACGAAGCCACTTAACGATCATTCATCCCTTGGGACCAAACATGCACCAAAATGACCACTTTTGGGACCATTTTCACTGATTTTCAAAACGGATGACTGAATCCGCAAACGGGGTGGACCTTGGGGACCAACAGTGTAATTTACCCTAAAAAAATTATGTTCTCTAACATCATTTCAAAAAAAATTTAATAATTTTACCATTTCTAAAAATTTACTAAACCAATAAGGTCGTGTGCAAAGATAGTCACTCTTAACAAGTTCTTTTTTAAACGGCTGATAATATATTGAAAAAAAGAGTCTAGCAAGGAGTTAGAAACTTAAAAGTACATATGAATTACAAAAAATATAAGCATAACGATGCAACCCGGGACATTAACAAGTGATCACCAACTGTAATTCTGACCAACATAGATCTTAAGAGTATAACGTACAATAGAAAATAAAATAACTCAACATCCTATACCAAAGTTTATACTTCAAAAATAATGTGATCTTCGTTTTTGCACATGCAAACAACTTGGTACATATTAACATCCGAAAACATAGTATTCATGATAAAATGAGTAAACAAATAATGTTTTTCCTATTCATGTTACCCGGGGAGGGCGCGCCATGTGTGTGGCCTAACCGAGATATCATGTGACCATTTCCGACACTTTCCTGGTAGGGGCGGAGCTATGATTATAAGTTAAGGGGGCCAATTTTTTTATTACTCTCGACATAGTTCGAAGAGATACATTGAAGTAACTGGTAAAAACTAGAACTTAACAAATAACAAGCAACAACTAATAAGCATACAAGAAAATCGCAAAACCAGTGATTCTGTGATCAATGATCATACATACTGTCATGTCACTACACATAAAAGTATATCACACATATACATCCTAACAACACACACTATTTGTACATATAGCATGCACCCTAAACACTATTTGTACATATAGCATACTGTCATTGCCACCTTTATTGCCATTTTTTTTACAGTAGAGCACGGCACCCGGCCGTATACCAGATCAATAAATCACATAGCAATGTTCAAAACAGTGAATCTTACACACAACTGAATACAAAAGGTCATCTCTTTTCCTTAGTAGTCATTCTAAGTATTGATAAGTTCCCTTTTCTTATCTTGAATGTCCTTTATTATCACTATTGCCATACTAACATACATACTACTGATACGAGTTCTAAGTTCTTTACTTCTTTGTTACTAAAATTTTGACAACAACATACCCAATCCCGCCGAAGCGGGGTATGGGCAGTGGCGGAGCTAGGAAATTAAGTGGTGGGGGGCAAAAAAAATCCCGCAACGTACCTATCTTTTAGCTTACGTCAAAACAAGTCGGGTCAGGTTTTGATTCAACATTATAAAACATCTTTAGTCAAGGTATCAACAACAATATGAGATTTTGTGTCTATGCATCGAAAACGTGTTACGGTATTGATTTAAACCTTTTTATCATAGTAAAGATATAATTTTGACATTAACAATTTACAAGTAAAAAAAAAATTAAGAAATTTATATTATAATTAAAGATACAATAGTCCAATCTTTAAATACTCCCTCCGTCCCATAATTATAATCTATGTTTCCTTTTTGGGCTGTCCCAAATTAATTGTCCACTTTCAAAAATAGATAAGGAATTTAGATTAAGTTTACCATATCACCATCACTTGACGTTATTATTAAAAACTTTAACGAAGTTATAAATTAATTGGTTAAGAGTAAAAGTGTCATTGTGCAAAAACTAAGAGAGAGAAAGCTGTAATAATGATGTTTTTCTTAAACTGCGTGTTTTTTGTCATTAGACTATAATTATGAGACGGATGGAGTACTACAGATGCACTAATAATGAGATGGATGGTTTTATCATCCGTAGTATATTTATAAAAACCACATTGAACAAATTTATTGATAATATTAAATTAAAGAGTAAACTGCAAAAACCATCCATGTGGTTTGTACTTTTTGGCACTAATCATCCTTAACCGATACTATTGGCACTAATCATCCCTGAGTGATGAAACGTTCGGCAAAAATCATCCTTGTGTGTTTTAAATGACATAATTACCCTCCATATGTTTAAACTACATGGATGATTTTTGCAATTTACTAAAAAAACACTAATGTTACAATTATTATTATTATTATTATTATTATTATTTTTATAAGGATCACTTCATTATTATTATTATTATTATTATAAATTACTTTATTTGTAATTTACTTATTTTATTTTACAAAAAATTATTAGGAAGCCCAAATATCATCTAGGCCACCACTCTTTGATGTGTGTGTTTATCTAACTGGGGCTTCCGCCTTTGACACAAACCAGGATGGCTGATTTTGTTTCCCCTTCACACGTTTATGTTGTGCCACATCAATCAGCCATCATGATTTGTGTAAAACGCGATAAACATACACATCAAGGAGTGAGGGCCTAGATAATATCTCGGCTTCCCAATAATTTTTTATAAATCCCTTAAATTTCTAATAATGTGATTTATAATAAATAAATAATAATAATAATAATATCGCATTTGACGCAAAAGAGTGAAGGCCCGGATAGTATCTCCGCTCCCCTCTAATTTGTTTTAAATTCTATTATTATAATGAAGTGATGATTTAATTAAAAAAAAGTAAAAAATAATTATAATTGTGAATATTAGTTTTTTTTTGTAAAACTGCAAAATCATCCCTTGGTTTAAACATATTTTGGAAAAAATCATCCCTGTGTGTTTTAAATGACATAATTACCCTCCATAATTCATGGTGAGGGATGATTTTTGCCAAAAATTTCAGCGCTTAGGGATGATTATTACCAATAGTATCAGTTAGGGATGATTAGTGCCAAAAAGTACAAACCACAAGAAGGTTTTTATAGTTTACTCTAAATTAAATGAGATTGTTTGACTTTTTTAACCTACTCCCAATGCCAGAGTCCCCATCCCCACGCCCAAGGTACTTTTCTGTTGCTATTCTCTACTATATCATCTTCTTCACATTTTTGACCAAACAAAACCCATCAGAAAAATGCTATTCTCTACTGTGACTTTTTTAATTTTACAACTTATTTTAAGTAAGTTTCCTTACCCCAAATGTCCTACCAAACCATTCTTAAAAATTAAGGAAAAAATCACAGGTCTTCCCTAACATATCTAGTGTGTCCAAAATCATGGGTTTGATTTATTTCCATTTTTAAGTGCTCCTATGACCCTTGTTACCCAAAACAGTCCCGAAATTGGCATGGAAGAAACATGCGAAATCTATGCACATGAAAACCCTACTTAGACAACTTGAAAAATTTTGAAAAAAATATGAGACTTAGCTAATATTATTTATTTTAACATATCCAAAAATCAAAGTCTATATCCTTAGGGTTTATGAATTATAAATCGCACACTACAACTGATTTTTAGAACTGAATTTCCATAATTCACACTTAATCTTTTAACAACCAAAAACCATACTTCCCGACCTTGAAAAATTACAAACTGAATTGTTCCAGAAACTAGACTCATTGAAATTAATCATAGAATCAAGAATCATGTTAAAAGCTATTTTTATGAACAAGTTATACCTCGTTGATCATGACCTAATTTTCTGCCCAGAATTTTAATCAACAAAAACCCTAATCATCCCCATTAATTTACATCCTAGGGTTTCAAAACTTGTAGTTTTTCATTAATACCACTTTTAATGATTGTCTTATTGTTCATAACATATAATCAAATCGTATTCAAAAGATTTATTTATGAAGACATTGATAAAACTTTTACACAAGATTAACCCTTTTAATATTCATGTTTTTATGAGAAAACTAGTTTAAGAATCATGGTGACAAGATTTAAAAAAAACAAAGAGAGGAGTGATTACCAATGGATGATGGAGAAGATGAGATGAACACAATCACACACCAAGATTACACCAAAGAATGGAGGATTACACACTCAATTAGCACATAAAACCTTAAAAAACAACTAGGAACACTAATGATGATATTTTGATGTTATTCTGATGTTAGATGATGTTATAGTGATAAGTAAGTTTTAGAATAGAGTATGTTGGAGTGTTATTTAAGACTTTTAATGATGAAAATAAGTGATTAGAGTAAGTTTTCCACTATTCGAAAGAATTTGTTAATAATATTGTGATTTAGAGACGAAATTAATGGATGAGAAGTTGTTTGAATAAGTTTAAGCACGAATAAATTTTGCTGAAGGTGTAGGCTAAGATAAGGCGAAGCGAAGCTTTATTCTACGTTTAAACAGTTTGTATGGACCATGTTAGTGAAAAATCATATATGATAAGTTGCCTAAAAAATAGTAAAAACTTATGTAATGTATCATACATGTATAAGTTAGGTTTAAAGCATTTAAATATATCAAATATGTAATGTGCTTGAAAATAAAATACAAAGCAGCATGGCTGGTGGAAAGTAATTACGAAGATGTTTTATTGTATACATATCATATATGATAATCTGCTTCAGAAGTCAACTTTTGCCAACACTATAATATAATCATATATGATACTCGTGCTTGGAATAAAATAACAAGCAACTCTTTGTGATATCTGGGATAAGTAATTAAAACAAAAGTTAGTTTTTGTATAATATCATATATGTTAAGTGCTTGAAAGATCTGTATTCTGTAACACTATAATATATCATATATGATAATGTGCCTGAAAATAAAATCAAATCTTTTTATTTGTGTAGAGAATGCTGTTTTCAAGGCATTTTGAATAATTCAATCACCTCAAGGCCAGAGAAGTGAACATTAAGAAACAACAATCATCAGAAAAAAATGTGATCTCCATTTATTTTCTATAGACGATTTTGTAAACCATCTAAAACTAGTACAATGTCTTGCGGATTTGATTTTGAATATTATGTCTATTTTGTTTAAGTTTTATTCACACATTCATAATCACTCGTAAAAATAGCATTAGAACAGGAACACATGTTATCATTGTTTAAACATCAAGTATGATAGTTGATAAATTAGTGATGATCATGTTAAATCATATGTGATTTATGAAAGAAATCAGATATGATACTTTGTTACCAAATTGTAAAATACAAATATTACATATGATAATTCAAATGTAAAAGAAACTTATGTAAAATCATATATGATTTTCTAGAATATCACATATGATATATAATAGAACACATTCATATAAGATCAAAAACAATAAAATTCAAGTGAAAAAAAAATTATAACACCTGTTCATATAATAATTAAACATAAAAGAGTACTCTTAGGGCACCTTGTCTTGTTGTGATCAAAACTTCTACATAATGAACAAGCATTCATTTTCTTCAATTATAAAAATATAAAATGAATATAAAAGAATAAATAAACTATTTTTTGGAAAAATAAAATAGCATTTATGATAATCACGTGTCATATACATATCACAAAGCAATATCATATATGATATATCAAACACGTTAACCAAAAACTACTTAAAACTGCTTATTGCTAACTGATAAGCTAAATAAACCTTAATTCAGCTTACATCAACAAATTAATCTAATAGAGCTTATTCAGAACATAAAAAATAGCTAATAATAAAGCTTATTAACACTAGCAATATAAATAAGCTAATAAGATAGCTTATAATTCATCAAAATAAGCTAATAAGCTAGCTTATAATTCAGCAACATAAATTCAAATGATGATAATGCATAAACTTATTCATATAAAGGACCTAAATAAATTAGCTTATGACTAATAACAAATAATTAAGATATTCGATCAAAATAAGCTGAATAATAAGCTTATAAATTCGGATGATGATAAATTAATAAGCTTATTCATATCAAATAAGCTAAAATAAGAACATAAATCTAACCTGATGTTAATCAATTGAAGAAGGAGATAATCTATCGAAGATCGATCGATTAGATGTTCGTGATGCTCATATTGATGCTCGTAATGATTAGATGTTAGTTATAGATCTAATGAATTTGTTCCTGGTGGTTGATCTGTTGTTGGTAGAGAGAGAAAAAAACACGCTTTGTGTGTGTGTGTGTTGAATGAGTGTTTGTTAAAGAAAAAAATATTTATATAGTGGACTGAAATAACCAAGATACCCCTGCAGTGTAAGTTGGGGATTTAATCTCCTTCGCCAGATGATATGGAGATGGAGGGTGGGGATGAGTCCCCCGATATGCAAGCTAAGTTTGGTATCCAAATGAACTTAAATCATATAGTAAACCTTATTAGATGACTAAAACTTTTTGATAGTTATTGAAAGAAGGAAACTGGCAGTTTGATTGCTAACAAAGAATGGGAGAGGCCACTACAAGCATTCTTAACACAAATGGGTTTTTAGCTATATAATAATGGGCTTATTGGGCTAGTTGGGGAGGCCTAGCACCCACTAGCCACCCCATCCTCTTCGCCGTTCCCTAGCCACCCCAAAAAATGGTACTCATGATAGGAAGACTAAATAAAAAGAATCACCATATTAGATTAACAACCTATATATTTGAGGTAGGGGAGTAAAACTTAACCTCGAACTCGACTTAAGCTCATTCAAGCCCAGCTTTATCGAGCCTCAAGCTTAAATAGGCTTAACCCGAGTTATTATTGTTGGGTTTTATGATCTAATTAACAATTAAATTAACACGAGTACGCAGCGGAATAAATGGTCACGTGTAGAACACAATAATTAACAAGATAGAAAACATGTACCTTTTAGCACGAAACGATACACCGTTTAAAGGTAACCGTAAACACCGTCTTCTA
>BQNB010076120.1:0-31253 GCA_026074375.1 Tanacetum coccineum | reverse complement strand
TTGAACCTCATCTTTTTCTTTTGTAGCCAACTCTAACTTCTTTTTAAGTTCTGTAATATCTAAATCTCTTAAATAGATGTCACGCTTTAAGAGTTTTATATCTTCCTCATACACAGACTCATTTTTCTTAAAGACTAACAGTCTAGCATCTACATATTCTAAACCAGTTTTATAAGAGACAACACTTATCCTAGTTGTTCTTAAGTCTTTAACTAATTGTTCATTTTGTTCTTTTAGATCTTTAACACATTCTAAACAAGATGAACAACAATTTAAGTCATTAGATACCTCAGTGTTTGTAGAAAAACTTGAACTTGTTGAAGAATAAGCTATGAGAGTAAAATTGGTTGGACCTTCCTCTACTTGGTCACTCCAATCATAGCCAAAGCCATCACACTGAGACACTAAGGCATTTGAAGTAGTTTCCTCAACTGGCACCATCCTTCTGGTAGGCTCTCTATTCTTGATGTCTTTATTCCTGGGTGCCCTGCATTCCCTTGCAAAGTGTCCCATTTTGTGGCAGTTGAAACACTCCACCTTGGACTTGTCAAACCTAATTCTATCTTTGTTGGCCATGTCTAACTTCCTTCTAGTATTCTTTAGGAATCTCCTTGCCCTCATTGTTAGAATAGAAATGTTCCACCTCAAGTCCATCTCTTCTAGATCATCAGGATGAATTTGTTGTAGATCTTCATTATCCAGTTGTGGAATGCTTGGTGGCTAGCAAAGAAGGAATAAATCACAGCATCACTTAAATTTTCAACAGTTGTTGAGCTATCAACAATACCCTGAGTGCTAGCAGTATTAACACCCTGAGCAGTATTAACTGCTCTAGTTGCATTGTTAGTGCTGTTAGAGGACAGAAAGGCTACATTGTGTGAGTTTGTGGTTGAGCTAGATGTCCCCTTGACCCCTGATTCATAAGCCTTCAGGTTGTTGAAGAGGTCATCCAAACTCAATGTTTCAATCTCTGGTTTGTTTCTCCACACTATAGTATGCATAGTCCATTCTTGTGACAAACTTCTCAAGAACTTCTGATTGATGTATTCTTGAGGGATAACTTCACCATGCATCTCTAGCTAACTAATTAGCTTTTGGATCCTTTCATATGTTTGCTCAATCACTTTTGTGCTGGTTGCAGCAAAGTTTTCATATTGCTGCTTCAGAATGTTTTTCTGACTTTTCTTTTTGCAGCATTACCTCCAAATCTGTTCTCAATAGCCTGCATCAGTGTCTTAGCATCCTTGTATGTGTTGAACTTTAGTTGATGCTTATTAGGTAAGGCCATCAACAAAGTGCTTCTTGCCTTCAACTATGCTCTTCTTTATGCCTTCTCTTCAACAGTCGTAGATTAATCAACCCTTAATAAATATATAAATATAAATATATAATATACTTATAAATATATAATTACAAGGATCAAAATCCACAAAATCAATGAAACCAAGAGTAGTATATGATGTTCCCGGGTCGTAGTCCCAACGAGGAGTGAATTGGAAAGTCGAGAGTCGGTTTGATATTTGATGTTTGAATGACAAAGATTTGGATTTGATTTTTCTAATTAAAATGCAAAAACAATTAAGGAAAACCTAAAAACGAAAGCTATTAAAGATTTAAACCTAAAACGAGACGGGAATGTAAAAACGCGAGCTTAAAAACCTAAAGTATCAAAAATTAAACCCTAAATGATTTTTTAAAGTTTTAATAATCCTAAATTACTAAATTAAAAGAAATTTTAAAGAAAATCCTAAAACGAGAATGTTTAAAGTTGAAAAACGAAGAAAACGAGAACGGGGATCGAATCCCGTTCTTTAAAAAGTGAAATTTTGCAAAAATGACCCTACGAAAGAAATTCTATTTTTCCTAGGTGAAAAATGATAAAAGAAATTTTTTTTTAAAAGAATTATATTTTTTTTGACTTTTTTAAAAATTTTTATGAATTAAAAAAGAAATTAACTAAAATTAAATATAAAAAATACTTAACGTTTTATAAAAAATTTGAAAAAATGTGAAAAATAGCTTAAACAATGACCATCCTAAGAAAAATAAGCTAGACTTGCCAGCTTATTGAAATAAGCTACGAAAAAGCTTAATTGGGCTTATAAGCTAATGGGCCAAAAAAAACCTTAAGAAATTAATGGTGCAAACTCATACCGGATGAGCTATTGAAGCACAATGGTATGAGTTTGTGTGTGTGGGGCGTTGGAAAGGGGGAGGTCTCAGGTTCAAACCTAGGCCTCTCTCTTTTTGATAAATATATTTTTTAATTTTTTTCTTTTAAAACTTATAAAACACACAAAAACTAACAACTTTAAAAAAGATACTTTTTGAGAAACTTAAAAATAAGCTGTTAAAATAAGCAAAGAAAATGGCAGTGAGCTTTTTTTCACTAAGGACCTAAAATAAGCCTAACTGTTGGGCTTTTATAAACACAAATAAGCTATGGAAATTGTGAAATAAGCCAAAACAGATGGTCACTAACACCAAATAAGCAAGGAAATTCAAAAATAAGCACAGAAGAACAAGCAAATAAGCCAGAAAAAGGCAATAAGCAAAAGGGGAAAAACTGGTGGGTACACAGCCTAAAGGACACTTTTTGGCTTAATTTTTAAGCCATTTAGAATCAACTCTAGGCTTAATGAGGCATATGAGCTTAAAGCTCAGCTTGGGCACTATCTAAAAATGCAAAGACCACAAAATTTTACAAACAAATAAGCCAAGAAAAAGAGGTGTGAAGTGGGCTGTCTCACTGACTTGGTTTTTCTTAACAAGCAACTAGGCAAATGCAGTCTTAAAAATAAGCAATCAAATAAGCTCAAAAATCAAAATAAAGTTAAAACAGATGGAGACAAGCTCCTAATGAGCTTGTGCTCAAAAATTGAAATGCTAAAAACAATTTTTAAGGTCTGATAAAAGGAAATGAAAAATGCAGTTTTAACTATGAAAAAAATACTTGACAAAAATGATAGATTTTAACACAACAAAGGGAAACCAAAATGACTTTAACTAACTGAATTAGGACTCTAAAAAGACACTAAGACAAGACTCAAAACTGATTTAAAATGTCCCTAACCAAATAAGCTCCTTGGACTGTTTTGGACTAACAGTTTCAAAGGAGTTATTTAGAAAAACCTTAAAATCAATTTTTAACTTTAAAACTTTTTCAAAAACTGACTAAAAGTGCTTAAAAAGGTTTGTTCAAAGTGAGCAAAGTGACCCAAGTGGTTTTGGACACAAAATGACCCATTTTAGACCCTTGTCCCAAACACCCCTTTAAAATTGAGAAATCAAATTTTAAGCTTATAAAGATTGATTTGAGCACAAAAATGTAAAAACAGATAGCAAGCATGCAAAGTTAAGCAAAAATAAGCAAATAATAACAACTAATAAGCAGACAAATAAGCAGTTTAGAAATAAGCAGTTTCAAAGGCTAAAAAGACAGATTTTGCACAAATAACCAACAAGCAATAAAGTAAGACAAATAATCATAAAAACAACTAGAATAAGCAAGGTGAGAAGTAAATAAGCACAACATAAGCACTTGAACAGTGAAAATAAGCAAAAATTAAAAAGAAAACTTACGAAGAGTCCTTGCCTTTTTGGCAAGATTTAAGCTCTCACAAGCTTAAAAAATAGATCCTAATGCTTACCATAAGCTCTAAAACCATGTCCATCCACTATTCACCATGCTCCTTGCTCTTGACCCTTTTTTTTATTTTATTTTTTGGATTTTTGGAATTTTTTTAAGTTTTTTGACAGAAAATTAAAGAAGCTTTTGTATAAGTTCTTAATGATTTAACAACTTATAAAAAGCTTAAAAACAAGTATTTAAAAGACAATTTAACTTAAGTGACAAGAATTTAAAGATAACAAGTAAATTGCATAAATTTAAATTGCAAGAAATTTAAAGACAGAATTTAAATGACATTTAAATTAAAAAGACATACATTAAAATTTGACAAATTTTTGATATTACAAAGTCTTGCTTTTACAAAAATTCGACACTTGAAAAATAACCTAACTAGTCCTATAAATACTAAGTCTTGAGCTCTCTTGTGTGTGTTTCTTCTGAGAGTGGTTCATGCCTTGTTTTTGTTGTGTGAGAGAAAAGAAGCACAAAATCATCTTGGCCCTCCATTTCTTTGCTTGGTGCCCAATCTGGTAGATCTTAACCCTTGAATTTTTGGCCAATGATAGTCTCTTGGATTGCCAGCGTGTGTTTGAGGCCATGTGGGGGTGGGGAATGGTGGAAGGTGATGGTTTTGGCTGATTGTGAACAGTGTTCGAGGTTGGGAAAAGGACAGGGGAGGAAGGAGTTAAATGGCGGGAAAGGGTGTTTTATGAAAGGGGCAGGGGTGAAGTTTGAGACTTTGACACATTAAGCCCCTGAATTTGTATATGAGTTTAACATGAAAGGTCCTTGAGTGTTTTTAAACTTTGAGGTTAGGGCAGAAAAGGTCCCTCAACGAGTTAAGTGGGGTTTTAATTTAAGTCCTTATAGAAATTGAGAACTTGGCAGTTTTCACCCTCCAATGTTATATAAGTCATGGCAGTTTAAGTCCTTTGTGGACTTAACAAAGTTAAGTTGGTGAAGGTTAAAGGCTTAACGTTTGTTAAGTCATGGTTTGGGCCCATTTTTGTTTAAATTTTGGGCCGGTTTGTTATATAAAGGTTTATGGGCCCATCTAATGGGTACGAGTGGGCCCATTAAGTGTTTCTTCTATTTTGGCTTCGGCTTTGACTGCTGACTTTTTTGGGTTGACTTTAACTTTGACTTTTGTTGACTTGAATTGTAAGTTAGCTTTGCATTTGAATGTTTTGGTTCTTTGTCGTATTTGGCTTTGGTTTTTGTCCTTTTGTCGGATATGTTCACTGCACAATATAAATGAAAACATACAAAAACAAGTACTTTTGGTACCAGTTTATTTGTATTAGTCTATGTTTTAATGGGAACGGGATATGTGTAATTAAGAATATCAGGTTCAAAAACTTGTTCCTGGTGTTGAAACAGGAGAATCATGAAGTACAGTGATGAAAAAGTGTTGGTTTGTGGTGGAATGCAGGGTGCTATCGAGGATCCGTGTTGTGAGGTTTTTCAGGTTAGTATCTGATGATACTGCAGTGGCTCAAGAAGGTTTGAAGGACAAGCAAACCTGAAGAGAAGACAAAGATCACGGATGCTTGGTAAAGGAGAAGAAAAGGAATGTCAGATGGGTGGAGATCAAGACGGGTAATGTTTGTTGTCAATCAAAGGTACTACCACTACAATGTTTGAAGAGTGAAGGTCGCCATACATTTTGGGTCGTTACAGGCGATATAGTAGCAGATGGGTTGGTGTAATGAGATAAAGTGACACTATTGCTTAGGTATTGTGTTTTCTGATTCAGTATGTCTGTCTAATGTTTTTTAGTTAGAGGATACAACAGGTCTACTATCTGTGTAAATAGGTCACCATCATCGTGATGGATTCAAGACGCATAATAGATATGTTGAGTTTTTTGGTGGGCTTGCTAGTATTAAGCAAAGGGATGTTGAACTGGTTGAAGGTCAAGTGCGTATTCCTGGGATACCACAAAAATATAGTGGGTAATAAGCTTTGGAGTTTAGATGATGTTACTTCAAAGGTAGTGCTTTACAGGAATATGGGTTTCAATGAGAGTGGGGAATACAAGAAAACTTTCATTGATTCTGGTGTAGGTACGGGTTCAATGCAAGTGTTGCAAAGGAGTGAGTTAGAGTGGCAAACCTAGGAGGTCATAATTTAAGGTGGAACTATAGTGAATGTCGATTATGTAGAATGGTTATCAGGAATACAAACTCAGTTTGATATACTATAATTCAGCAACGTGATAGGGAGCTGCATTCAGCATGGGAACTATTCAGTTATAGAGAAGACAATAATGATGCTGCTTTTGTAGTTGCCTTATGGAAATAAGATTTTGCTTGAGTCATTGACTTTCAAATATACAGTTGCTTGTGAGGTGATTTCTAAGTGGAAGGCTGGATTGAAAGAAGAAATGGATGCTTAGTTAGATGCATATGTGTAAAACAACGGTTGCAGGAATGAGAAGTGACGACAGAAACAAACTATTACTGGGTAAGTATACACAAGGTATTGTTTTACATCTATTTCTCCTATATAGATGGTTTGTATTTTCTTGTAGAGCAAATGCTAATGATTGGGTTACAAAACTTTGCTTAAAAGGGGTGTACCAGTTGAAAGAGCTTGGGGAAGTAAAGAAAATTCTAGGTATAGAGATCATCAGGGATCGGAGTGGTAAGATTTTGAGGGTGTTACAATCCGGGTACATTTTTAAGATTCTGAATAATTTTAGAATAGCAACTGGATAATTGGTTCAGATGCCATTGGGTGGCATTCAGTGTCAGTTAATAGGATGCGGTTAGGGATTGTATGTTGAAAGATGAGTAGGTGTCGTATACAAATGCGGTTTAGGAGCTTAATGTACTTGATGGTAAGGGCCAAAAATAAAGAGCCAGACATAGGTATGCGTCTACGATAGGAATTCGAATAGAAAGGTAGGTCTATCACTGGTTACTTATTTTTAGTACAGTATGTGTTGTAACCCTGGAAGGCAAGCTAAACACGAGGTGCTCTTTCTACTTATGTGGCGAGTCTAAGGCCCTTACGACAGTCATGAAGGAAGCTATTGATTAAGGGGGACTCTGGAAGAGTTAGGTGGTGCAGTAACTTGTGAGCAGTTAATTGTGATAAATCAGGGCGCGATTCACTTATAGGGAATCATGTTTTTCATGAATGGACTAAGACATTCAATGTGGTTATACTTATATCAGAGAGGTTCTTTGGAAGCAAAGACGGTTGAACGTATTGAAGGTGGGTTACTGAACCAATAATGCTGCAAGATGCTTGGACGAAGGTGGTTCCTGGTACACAGTTACTCATACACTCGCTTGGAGTACTGTGTGTTGGTATAGGCTCTAATAAAGCTAAAGGTCGGAAATGTTATGTTTATTCTTTATATTGTTTATTGTCTAGGGGTTAAAGTAAAAGCCAAATTGGATTAGAAGTCCTAAGTCATAGAGTTCAATTTGACTTTGTATTATTACCCGTCATAGAGTCTAATTTGACTTTGTATTCTTAGCCGTCATAGAGTCCAAGTTTGATGTAACTACTCCCCCTCTTCTCCATAAGGAGTAAGGGGGGGGAGGAACAATTGTTGACTAATTCTTTCAAATACTAATCATTGTTTGGTTAGGGAAATACCTTGTGCATGTTCTTTTCTGTCGACATAACTAGGTGCTGATGTGTGTGTTTTACCTACTTGTTTTAAAGTTCTGCTCTTGTAATCAGGGTCATTGGTGATCAAATCCCAACAAGTGGTATCAGAGCCCAGGTTCGCGGGTTCTCTGGTTAACTAAGATCGATCAAAAAGAGGTCTTTGTTTTGGTTTTATGGTAGGAGCAGGAGGGTATCTTCTACTTGGGCTACAAAGTTCGCGACAACAAAGTTCTTGGCGTTTAGGTTTGTAAACGACAAGGTTACAGAGTTTGACATAGACAGCTAAATGGTCTTTAAGTTTCTTCGATTGTCGGGTTTGTGAAAGGTGTAGAAGACTTAGGCGGTTAGCATTTCTAATATGCATAAGGTACTTTGTTGATTTGGTGTTAGTGAGGTTTATATCACAGGATTTCAGTATAAACAAAGAAAAAAAAAAAAAAAAAAAAAAAAAAAAAAAATAAATGGTCGTAAGAATAAGTCCAAGGCGTGTCGAGGTTGCTAAGGTTCTTAGTGTTACAAGAAATTGTTTTGACAAAAGTAAAAAGTACGACAAGGGTTTACTTGAATTGTTTTTACTTTAACGTCAGGTACTTTCCTTGATCTCGGGTTGACAATTTAATCTAGATGGTCTGAAATTTTCAATGTCTTAATCGATTTTTGTTAAGAACGGGTTTTGTTTTTTGAAAGGGTTTCTTCGTCGATGATATTAAGAAGGTTTTTCTTTGGGTTATATCGATAAGCACGGGTTTTTTAAAAATAGGTTACTTTCGCATTGATCGTGTTTTGTGCGAGGTTAAATTCACAAAAGGTAAACGGTTAGCAAAGAGGTTTAAAGAATGGCTGAGTAAAACTACTAGGTTAAACAACGAAGTCGATGGGAATATTGTACAAAAGCACTTGGATAGTTTAATTAAAAGTTGGGTTCAAACAAACTTGGTCCTGGTGTATAAAAGGAATTATGAAGTAATGATGAAAAGTTGTTTGTTATGAGGTCGGAACAAAAAGAAAAAAAAAAAAAAAAAAATAAATAAGAAAAAAAATGAATAAAAAAAAAAAAAAAAAAAAAAAAAACAAAAATAAAAAAAAAATGATTAATCAATAAAAAAAAAAAAAAAATAAAAAAACCAAAAAAAAAAAAAAAATGAACAAAAAAATAAAAGACCATAAAATCCAAAAAAAATAGAAAAAAAATTAAAATTAAAAAAAAAAGAAAAAAACAGATTAGATAGGAGCTATGAGGATCGTGAAGCTGAGGTTTTTTAGGTTAGTAACGATGATACTGCAATGGCTTAAAGAAGGTTGAAGGACAAGCAACCTGAAGAGAAGACAAACACGGATTGATTTGGCTAAAGGAGACAAGAAACAGGAATGTCAGACTTGGTGGAAGACAAGATGGGTAATGTCCATTGATTTTATCATCTCGACAGGTTGCACAAAATGTATGAAGAGTGAGGTCGCGGAAATATTTGGGTGATACAAGGATTTTAGTAGCAGGAATGGTGGTTGATGAGATAAAATGTGACACTCTTTGTAAGGTTACATGGTTTTCTGATCAGTTGGTTTGTCTAACGTTTTTTAGGCGAGGATAAACCCGGTCTACATAATCTAGGTATATGTCACATCATCAGTGATTAGATTTTAAGGAGCTTTGATATGTTGATGTTTTTTTTTAGTGGCATGCTAGTATTAAGCAAAGGATGCTTGAACCGGTTATGGTCAAGTGGTATTCCTTGCGGATACCACGAAAAATATAGTGGGTTATATAGTTTGGAGTTTAGTGATGTTACTTCAAACGTGTAGTGCTTTACAGGGAATTAGCGGTTCTCATTAAGGTGGGGAATATAAGAAATACTTTCATATCTATTTCTGGTTTAGGTACGGGTTCCATGCAGTGTTGCTAGGAGTTGGTTTGAAGTGGACCCAAAAGAGGATCATACATTGGGGTGGAACCTATTAGGAATCGTCGATTTGTAGATTGGTTTACAGGAAGTACAAACTCGGATTTTATATACTATCATCAGCACGTGATAGGGAGCAGCATCAGCGTGGGAACTAATTGGTTATAGAGAGACAGTAATGATGCAGCATTTTAGATGCGTAGTGGATGATTTATTGCATATGAGTCATTGACTTATCAATAATAAGTTGCTTGTGAGGTGATTGCAAGTGTGGATGGCTGGATTTAAACATGAAATGCGATGCTAATTAGATGCATATGTGTCAGCAAGGTTTGCTAGGAAAGGCAGTGGACTATTAGAAATGACTATTACTGGAATATTATCCAGGTATGTTCATACTATATTTCTCTATATAGATGGTATGTATTTTCTTGCGGAAGAAGGCTATATTGGGTTACCAAAACTTTGCTTAAAAGGGAAGTTCAACTTGAAAGAGCTCGGGGGAGCAAAGAAAATTCTTGGTATGGAGATCATCATGGAACGGAGTCATAAGATTTTGAGGGTGTCACAATCCGGGTACATTTCTAAGATTCTGAATAATTTTAGAATAGATAATGGAAAATCAGTTCAGTGCCCATGAGTGTGGCACTTCAGCTTATCGTTTGAAGGATTACCGGTTAGGGAATGTGATGTTGAAAGGATGAGTAAGGTGCCATATGTCAAATGCGTTGGGAGCTTAATGTACTTGAAGGTTACACGAGGGCCCAGGGACATAGCGTATGCGACTTGCTAAGGATCCGAATACAGGTAGGTCTTCACAAGTTACGCATTTTTGTACAGGCTATGTTTTAAGCTGGAAGGCCACGCTAAACACGTAGAAACCCCACCCCCACGCCCCCCTCCAACACACAACCCCCCACCCCCCCCCCCCCCACCCCACACACCCACACCCACCCCACCCAAAAAAAAAAAAAAAAAATTTAAAAAAAAAAATCTACCACACAAAAACCCCCAATTAAAAAAAATATTTCAAAAAAAAATTAAACAATTTTTAAAAAAAAAAAAAAAAAAAAAAAAAAAAAAATACAACACAAAAAACTTGCAAAAAAAAAAAAAAAAAAAAAAAACTGGCTCTATCTACTACAGAGGGGTGGTATATGGCCCTTACGAAGCAGTTGAATGAAGCTATTTGACTAAAGGGACTCTTGAAGGAGTTAGGCGTATGAGGCTTAACTATGTGGCAGTTAATTGTGATAGTCCGGGCGCGATTCACTTATCGCGGGGAATCTTGTTTTTGATGAAAGGAATAAGCACATACAATGTGCGCTTTTCACTTTTAGTCAGTGAGGTTTTGGAAGCAAAAGACGGTGAAGTTCTGAATGTGGGTACTGAACACATACTGCAGATGCCCTTATCGAAGGTTAAGGTACCTGGAACAAGTATAAAAATGTTAGAGTTACTGTGTGTTGGTATAGGCTAATATACATGCTAAGGTAGAAATATTGTTATGTTTAGTCTTTATTCATTAGCTTATTGTCTAGGGAGGGTTAAAGTAATATCCAAATTAGATTAGAAGTCCTAAGTCATAGAGTTCAATTTGACTTTGTATTCTTAGCCGTCTTGAGTCTAATTTTGACTTTGTATTCCCCCCCCCCTACGAGTATAGAGTCAAGTGTTGATTCTACTACCTCCCCCTCATCTCTATAAAAGGAGGTAAGGGGGAGGAACAATGTACTTCATTCTTTAAAACTACTAAATCATGTGTTTGCGGTTGAAATACCTTGTGTCCTTGGCTTTTCTATTGACATAACTAGGTGATGGAGTGTGTGTTTCGCTTCTTGTTTTAATGTTGCATCTATGTAATCTAGGTCGTTGGTGATCATAATCAACAAGTGTATCAGAGCCCGGTTTCGCGCGGTTTCTTGGCTTAAACTAAGAATCGATCAAAAAGAGGTCTTTGTTTCGGTTTAATGGTAGGAGCAGGAGGGTATCTTCTACTTGGGCTACAAGGTTCGCGACAACAATTTCTTAGCGTTTAGTGGTTGTAAACGACAAGTTTACAGCTGGTTTGACGATTCTGACAGTAAGGGTTTTAAGTTCCTCTCGATTGTCCGGGTTTGTGACAAGGTGTAGAAGACTTAAGGGAGGTTAGCTTTCAATATGCACAAGGTACTTTGTTTGATTCGGTGTTGTGAGGTTTATATCACAAGGTTATCAGAATAAACAAAGGGTCGAAGAATAAGTCCATGGATAGTCGAGGTTGTAAGTTTCTTCGGTTACAAGAAATTGTTTTGCAAAAGTAAAAGTACGCCTAAGGGTTACTTAAAAAATAGCATCGGGTACTTTCTTGATCATGTTTGTCAAATTAATTTAGGATGTCTAATTATCAAGATTTAATCGATATTTGACTAATAGGGGTTTTGTTTTTGAATGGGTTTCTTGTTTGATTCGAAATTTAAGAGGTTGATTCTTAGGGTTATATCGATAAGAAGGGTTTTTTACAAAACGTAACTTCGTAGATCTATGATTTTATGTAGAGGTAAATTCACAAAAGGTTAAACGGTTAACAAAGGGATAAAAAGGAAAATGGCTAGTATAAATACAATGGATAAACAATAAACGTCGTGGAATCAAACCCCCCCCCCCCCCCCCCCCCAAAACCCCCTTATCTCTGAAAACCTTTTTTCGTCAGACTTAAAAAGCATGGAGGTTTAATTAAAAGTGGGGTCACAAACACTTGGTCCTGGTGTTTGAAACAGGAATCAATGAAGTACATAATGAAAACATGTTTGGTTTGAGGTGGAACGCAGGGAGTCTCATGAGGATCGTGTAGCTGAGTTTTCAGCTGTTTGGTCTTGGAAAATACCTTGGGCTTTATTTTCTATGTGTTATAAACTGTTGTGCGTGTGTGTTCTTCTTGTTTTTTAAATTCCGCACTAGTAACCATGGCTATTGGTGATCAAATCCTAACACTGCTTGGAGTTACTGAGTGTTGGTATAGGCTAATATAAAGCCTTAGGTGAAAATTATTATGTTTAGTCTTTATCATTAGCTTATTGTTAAGGGTTAAAGAAAAAAGCCAAATTGGATTTGGAAGTACTAAGTCATAGAGTTCAAATTGACTATAGTACTTCTTAGCCTGTAATAGAGTCCCATTTGTCTTTGTTATTCTTAGCAGTTCATAGATTCTAAAGTTTGATTCTACTACCTCCCCCTCATCTCTATAAAAGGAGGTAAGAGGGATGAAAATTAATTGGTATTCATTCGTTCAATGTTTGGTTAGGGAAATACCTTGTGCTTTACTTGTCTATCGATTATAAACTATTGTGGTGTGTGTTCTTCCTGTTTTTCAAAATTCCACACTAGTAACCATGGCTATTGGTGATCAAATCCTAACCCTGTTTGGAGTCTATTGGTGTTGTTTAGGCTAATATAAAGTAAAGTGTGAAATTGTTAGTTTGTGTCTTTATCATTAGCTTATTGTTAAGGGGTTAACGTAAAGCCAAATTAGATTAGAAGGTCCTAAGTCATTAGAGTTCAATTTGATGTTTGTTTTCTTAGCCGTCATAGAGTCCAATTTGGACTATGAATTCTTGCGTAATAGAGGCCCAGAAGATTTGATTATACTATCCCTCCCCCCCCCTCATCTATATAAAAGGAGGTGAGAAGGGAGGAACAATGTACTTCATTCTTTCAATGTTTGGTTAGGGAAATACCTTGTGCTTTACTTTTCTATCGATTATAAACTGCTGTGGTGTGTGTTCTTTTTGTTTTTCAAAATTCCGCACTAGTAACCATGACTATTGGTGATCAAATCCCAATAAAAAAAAAAATACATTACTTGGAAAGTTTATCTAAGTGTTGGTATTGCGCTAATTAAATCCTTAGGTGAAAATAGTTATGTTTAGTCTTTATCATTAACTTATTGTCTAGGGGTTAAAGTAAAAGCTAAATTGGATTAGAAGTCCTAAGTCATAGAGTTCAATTTGACTTTGTATTCTTAGCGGTCATAGAGTCTAATTTGACTTTGTACTTCTTAAGCCGTCCTAGAGTCAAGTTTGATTCTATTACCTTCCCTCATTTTTTATAAATAGGAGGTGAGTGGGTGGAACAATTATTCATTCTTTCCATTGTTTGGTTAGGGAAAATACATTGTGTTTACTATTTCTATCGATTATAAACTGTTGTGGTGTGTGTTCTTCTTGTTTTTTCAAATTCCGCACTAGTAACCATGGCTATTGGTAATCAAATCCTAACACTGTTTGGAGTTACTGACTGTTGGTATAGGGCTCTATTAAGCCTAAGGTGGAATTTCTTGTTGTTCTTTAGTCTTTATCATTAGCTTATTGTCTAGGGGTAAGAGTAGAAAAGCACAATTGGATTAGAAGTCTAAGTCATAGAGTTCAACTTGGACTTTGTATTCTTTGCCGTCATTAGAGTCCCCCCTAATTTGACTTTTGTATTTTAGCGTCATAGGAGTCCAATGTTTAGATTCTACTCTCCCTTCCATTCTCTATAAAGGAGGTGGAGGGGGAGAACAATGTCTTCATTCTTACAATGTATGTTAGGGAAATCCTCTTTTGCTTTTCTTTTCTATCGATTATAAAACGTGTGGTGAGTGTTCTTTTGTTTTTTAATTTGTCCACTAGTAACCAGGGCTATTGGTGATCAAATCCCAACACTGCTTGGAGTTACTAAGTGTTGGTATAGGCTAATATAAAGCCTTAGGTGAAAATTGTTATGTTTAGTCTTTATCATTAGCTTATTGTCTGCGGTAAGTAAAGCCAAATTAGATTAGAAGTCCTACGTCCATAGAGTTCAATTTGACTTTTTATTCTTAGCCGTCATAGGACGTTTAATTGACTCGCTTTGTTTCTGTCGTCTTAGAGTCTAAGTTTGATTTTACTACCTCCCTTCATCGCTCTATAAACAGTAGGTGAGAGGGGAGGAACAATGTTATCATTAGTACTTATCATTGAATTTGGTTAGGGAAATACCCTTGTGACTTTACTTTTCTATCGATTATAAAACTGTTGTGGTGTGTGTTCTTCTTTAGTTTTTGAATTTCCACATAGTAACATGGTTATTGGTGATAAATCCCAACACTGCTTTTAGTACTGAGTGTTGGTATAGGCTAATTATAAGCCTTGTGTTGTGAAAAATTGTTTGTTTATGTCTTTATCATTAGTTATTGTATAGGGGTTAACGTAAAGCCAAATTGGAATAGAAGTTCGTAAGTCATAGAGTTCAAAATTGACTTTGTATCTTAGCCGTATAGAGTCCAATTTGACTTTGTATTCTAGCCATCATAGAGTACTAAGTGTTGATTCTACATACCTCCCCTCGTCTCTATAAAAAGGAGGTGAGAAGAATTGTACTTCATTCTTTCATTGTTTGGTTAGGGAATAACCTTTGGGATACCATGAAGGTTTACTGGGTAATAAGGTTTTAAGTTTAGATGACGTTACTTCAAAGGTAGTACTATACAGGAATATGAGGTTAAATAAGAGTGAGGAATACAGGAAAACTTTCATTGGTTTTAGTATAGGTTTGTTGCAAGGAGTTGAGTTTGAAGTGGAACCACAGGAGGATCATACATTTGAGGTGGAACCTCATAGGAATGTCGATTATGTAGATGGTTCACAGGAAGTACAAACTCAGGATTTGATATACTATCATTCAGCACGTGATAGGGAGCAGCACTCAGCATGGGAACTATTCAGTTATAGAGAAGACAGTAATGATGCTGCTTTTGTAGTTGCCGTAGTGGATAAGATTTATGCATATGAGTCATTGACTTTCAATAATACAGTTGCTTGTGAGGTGATTTCCAAGTGGAAGGCTGGATTGAAAGAAGAAATGGATGCTCAGTTAGATGCATATGTGCTCAGCAACGGTTGCAGGAAAAGCAGTGACGACAGAAACGACTATTACTGGGAATATACACCAGGTATGTTCATACATCTATTTCTCTATATAGATGGTATGGTATTTTCTTGCGGAAGCAAGGCTGAGATTGGGTCTACCAAAACTTTGCTTAAAAGGGGAGTTCAACTTGAAGGAGCTCGGGGAAGCAAAGAAAATTCTTGGTATGGAGATCATCAGGGATCGGAGTCGTAAGATTTTGAGGGTGTCACAATCCGGGTACATTTCTAAGATTCTGAATAATTTTAGAATAGACAATGGAAAATCGGTTCAGATGCCATTGGGTGGGCACTTCAAGCTGTCGTTGAAGGATTGCCCGGTTAGGGATTGTGATGTTGAAAGGATGAGTAAGGTGCCGTATGCAAATGCGGTTGGGAGCTTAATGTACTTGATGGTATGCACGAGGCCAGACATAGCGTATGCGACTACGCTAAGGATCCGAATAAAGGTAGGTCTATCACTGGTTACGCATTTTTAGTACAGGGATGTGTTGTAAGCTGGAAGGCAACGCTACAACACGTGGTGGCTCTTTCTACTACAGAGGCGGAGTATATGGCCCTTACGAAGGCTGTGAAGGAAGCTATTTGACTAAGGGGACTCTTGGAAGAGTTAGGCGTGGAGCTTAACTCTGTGGCAGTTAATTGTGATAATCAGGGCGCGATTCACTTATCGCGGAATCATGTTTTTCATGAAAGGACTAAGCACATCAATGTGCGCTATCACTTTATCAGAGAGGTCTTGGAAGCAAAGACGGTTGAAGTTCTGAAGGTGGGTACTGAACACAATGCTGCGGATGCCTTGACGAAGGTGGTACCTGGACACAAGTTACAACACTGCTTGGAGTTACTGAGTGTTGGTATAGGCTAATATAAAGCCTAAGGTGGAAATTGTTATGTTTAGTCTTTATCATTAGCTTATTGTCTAGGGGTTAAAGTAAAAGCCAAATTGGATTAGAAGTCCTAAGTCATAGAGTTCAATTTGACTTTGTATTCTTAGCCGTCATAGAGTCCAATTTGACTTTGTATTCTTAGCCGTCATAGAGTCCAATTTGACTTTGTATTCTTAGCCGTCATAGAGTCCAAGTTTGATTCTACTACCTCCCCCTCATCTCTATAAAAGGAGGTGAGGGGGGAGGAACAATGTACTTCATTCTTTCAAATACTAATCAATGTTTGGTTAGGGAAATACCTTGTGCTTTACTTTTCTGTCGACATAACTAGGTGCTGCTGTGTGTGTTTCGCCTTCTTGTTTTAAAGTTCCGCTCTAGTAATCAGGGTCGTTGGTGATCAAATCCCAACAAGTGGTATCAGAGCCCAGGTTCGCGGGTTCTCTGGTTAACTAAGATCGATCAAAAAGAGGTCTTTGTTTCGGTTTTATGGTAGGAGCAGGAGGGTATCTTCTACTTGGGCTACAAGGTTCGCGACAACAAAGTTCTTGGCGTTTAGGTTTGTAAACGACAAGGTTACAGCAGGTTTGACGTCGACAGTAAAGGGTTCTTAAGTTCTTCGATTGTCCGGGTTTGTGACAAGGTGTAGAAGACTTAAGGGAGGTTAGCTTTCAATATGCACAAGGTACTTTGTTTGATTCGGTGTTGTGAGGTTTATATCACAAGGTTATCAGAATAAACAAAGGGTCGAAGAATAAGTCCAAGACTTGTCGAGGTTGCAAGGTTTCTTAGGTTACAAGAAATTGTTTTGCAAAAGTAAAAGTACGACAAGGGTTACTTCAAAAAGCGTCGGGTACTTTCTTGAATCACGGGTTGTCGATTTAATTAGATGGTCTAATTTTCAAGGTTTAATCGATATTTGATTAAGAAGGGGTTTTGTTTTTGAAGGGTTTCTTGGTTTGATCGATATCTAAGAAGGTTTATTCTTAGGGTTATATCGATAAGCAAGGGTTTTTTACAAACAGGTTACTTTGCTAGATCGTGTTTTGTGTAGGTAAATTCACAAAAGGTTAAACGGTTAGCAAAGGGTTAAAAGAATGGCTAGTATAAATACTAGGTTAAACATCGAAAAGCTCGATGGGAATATTGTACAAAAGCATGGAGGTTCAATTAAAAGTTGGGTTCAAACAACTTGGTCCTGGTGTTGAAACAGGAATCCATGAAGTACATGATGAAAAACGTGTTTGGTTTGAGGTGGAACTGCAGGGAGCTCATGAGGATCGTGAAGCTGAGGTTTTTCAGGTTAGTAACGATGATACTGCAGTGGCTCAAAGAAGGTTGAAGGACAAGCAACCTGAAGAGAAGACAAACACGGACTGCTTGGTAAAGGAGAAAGAAAAGGAATGTCAGACTGATCAAGACGGTCTGGCCTGTCCAAGGTTTTTTGGGCAGAGGATACAACCAGGTCTACATATCTAGTGAATAGGTCACCATCATCAGTGATTGGATTTAAGAAGCATATAGATATGTTGGAGTTTTTTGGTTGGCTTGCTAGTATTAAGCAAGGGATGCTTGAACCGGTTAAGGTCAAGTCCATATTCCTGGGATACCACGAAAGTATAGTGGGTGATAAGCTTTGGAGGTTAGATGACGTTACTTTAAAGGTGGTGCTTTACAGGAATATGGGTTTTAATGAGAGTGGGGAATACAAGATAACTTTCATTAGTTATGGTGTAGATAAGGGTTCAATACAAGTGTTGCAGGAAGTTGAGTTTGAGGTGGAACCACGGGAGGATCATGCATTTGAGGTGGAACCTCTAAGGAATGTCGGTCAAGGAGTTGGTTCACAGGAAGTACAAACTCAGGATTTGATATACTATCATTCAGCACGTGATAGGGAGCAACACTCAACACATGAACTATTCAGGTATAGAGAAGACAGTAATGAGGCTGCTTTTGCAGTTGTTGAAGCGGAGATGATATATGCACATGAGTCATTGACTTTCAATGATACAGTTGCTTGTGAGGTGATTTCCAAGTGGAAGGCTGAATTGAAAAAAGAAATGGATGCTCAGTCAGATGCATATGTGCTCAGCAACGGTTGCAGGAAAAGCAGTGACGACAGAAATGACTATTACTGGGAATATACACCAGGTATGTTCATACATCTATTTCTCTATATAGATGATATGGTTTTTTCTTACGGATGCAAGGCTGAGATTGGGTCTGCCAAGTCTTTGCTTAAAAAGGAGTTCGACATGAAGGAGCTCGGGGAAGCAAAGAAGATACTTGGTATGGAGATCGTCAGGGATCAGAGTCGTAAGATTCTGAGGGTGTCACAATCTGGGTACGTTTCTAAGATTTTGAATAATTTTAGAATAGACAATGGAAAATCGGTTCAGATGCCATTGGGTGGGCACTTCAAGCTGTCGTTGAAGGATTGCCCGGTTAGGGATTGTGATGTTGAAAGGATGAGTAAGGTGCCATATGCAAATGCGGTTGGGAGCTTAATGTACTTGATGGTGTGCACGAGGCCAGACATAGCGTATGCGGTAAGTGTTGTTAGCAGATATTTGGCGAATCCGGGCAAAAATCATTGGGAAGCAGTGAAGTGGATTTTGAAATATTTGCGGGGTACTGTAGACGTGGGTTTGGTGTATGGGACAAATCGTGGCAACCATGTAGACGTAACAGGTTTTGTTGATTCAGACTACGCTAAAGATCCGGATAAAGGTAGGTCTATCACTGGTTACGCATTTTTAGTACAAGGATGTGTTGTAAGCTGGAAGGCAACGCTACAACACGTGGTGGCTCTTTCAACTACAGAGGCGGAGTATATGGCTCTTACGGAGGCTGTGAAGGAAGCTATTTGGCTAAGGGGACTCTTGGAAGAGTTGGGCGTGGAGCTTAACACTGTGGCAGTTAATTGTGATAATCAGGGCGCGATTCACTTATCGCGGAATCATGTTTTTCATGAAAGGACTAAGCACATCAATGTGCGTTATCACTTTATCAGAGAGGTCTTGGAAGCTAAGACGGTTAAAGTTCTGAAGGTGGGTACTGAACACAATGCTGCGGATGCCTTGACGAAGGTGGTACCTGGACGAAAGTTACAACACTGTTTGGAGTTGTTGAGTGTTGGTATAGGCTAATATAAAGCCTAAGGTGGAAATTGTTATATTTAGTCTTTATCATTAGCTTATTGTCTAGGGGTTAAAGTAAAAGCCAAATTGGATTAGAAGTCCTACGTCATAGAGTCCAATTTGACTTTGTATTCTTAGCAGTCATAGAGTCCAATTTGACTTTGTATTCTTAGCCGTCATAGAGTCCTAGTTGGATTCTACTACCTCCCCCTCATCTCTATAAAAGGAGGTGAGGGGGGGAGGAACAATGTACTTCATTCTTTCGAATACTAATCAATGTTTGGTTAGGAAAATACCTTGTGCTTTACTTGTCTGTCGATTATAAACTGCTGTGGGGTGTGTTCTTCTTGTTTTTTGAAATTCCGCACTAGTAACCATGGTTGTTGGTGATCAAATCCCAACATAATGTTTTAGAAGGAAACAACTTGCCGGAAAATTATAACATCATCGGGAAAAAAAATGACGGGGACTAAGTAAGAGAAAGAGAGATGAAATGCTTTTTATTTCCCATACGAAGTTTAAATATAGTCATTGGAATATGGGATTAAATCACGTGAGTAAACAGGAAAGATAAAAATCAAAAAAGTTCGTCATACATCGTAGGAACATGTGATCATATAATTTACTTTTCTAACTTAAAATTTTAAGGATGCTATTATTGGTATCACTCTTTTCATATCATAAAATACTAAAAAATTACAAAATATTCTTTTTGTCATTTCAGTTTACAGTGCAATACGGTTTTTTATAAGTTTCTGACAATCTATTCTGTATTTTTTTAGTTTATCTTCCGAATTTTTTGACTGTTTAATACTTTTTACTTTTTAAACTTTATAATTTTTTTCCGTATTTTCAGTTTCACAGTTTTATGATACAAACAAAATTATAAAAATAAAATTAAAATTAAAAAAATAAAAGAGGTCCACTTTTTAAGAAGGTCTTTATATCCTATCCCAAATTTTAATTTTCCTAGTTTTTATCATAATTTTTATTGAGTTTAATTTTTGAGAAAAAAATCACCAAATAGTAATGAAGTTTCAATAGTGTTTCAATTTAGTCACTCATACTTTTTTTGGTAAGGTTTAACCACTCAAGTTTTCACCAAGTGTTCCGTTCTTATGTAATTTTTTGATTTTTTAAGCCTTCTTTGATGACATGCGTATTTTGTAGTACTGACATGGACATATGATTCGGCAAAAATGTATATCTCTTCTATTAAAATAGTTCTGAGAATGTCGTGGAAATGGTGTTTGGGTGTCTTAATTCTAAAGATGCATAATGTATAATATATTTATAACATATTTTAAGTAATTTATGTGATTTTTTATATTCGCATAGATACATTATATCTCTATATTAAAACGCAGACTATAAGTTATTTAAAAGGATATTCGTCCTGTGATTAGCCGGCTCGTAATGTTTTGCCCAATAAAAATTGTACGGCAATGTTAGATAGCAATAACTTCGTGTATAATGAAATATTAAGTAATATTTCCAAGTAGTATTGATACGTGGTTGTTGAGGTGAGATGGAGGTACAATTACTTTAATGCTTTCAATGTTTTGGTTAGAGAAATACCTTGTGCTTTTACTTTTCTATAGATTATAATGCAGTGGTGTGTGCTTCTTCTTGTTTTTCGAAATTCCGTACTAGTAACCATGGCTATTGGTGATCAAATCCCAACACTGCTTGGAGTTACATAAGTGTTGGTTTATACTCTAATATAAAGACTTAGGTGGAAAATTGTATGTGTTTTAGTCTTTATCATTTAGCTTTTTGTCTCCTAGGGGATTAAAGCAAAGCCAAATTGGATGTAGAAGTCTAAGTCATAGAGGTTCAATTTGACTTTGTATTCTTAGCCGTCATACTGGTCCAATTTGACTTTGTATTCTTAGCCGTCATAGAGTCCAAGTTTGATTCTACTACCTCCCCCTCATCTCTATAAAAAGAGGTGAAGGAGGGGTAGGAACAATGTAATTATTCTTTCTAGTGGTTTGGTTAGGGAAGGAAATACATTGGTGCATTACTTTTCTATCGATTATAAACTGTTGTGGTGTGTGTTCTTCTTATTTTTCGAAATTCCGCACTAGTAACCATGGCTATTGGTGATTAAATCCCAACACTGCTTGGAGTTACTGAGTGTTGGTATAGGCTAATATAAAGCCTTAGGTGAAAAAAATTGTTTGTTAATCTCTGTTAATTAGCTTATTGTCTAGGGGTTAAAGTAAAAGCCAAATTGGATTAGAAGTCCTAAGTCATAGAGTTCAATTTGACTTTAGTACTTCTTAGCACACGGGTCATTGAGTCCAATTTGACCTTCTGTCATTCTTTTGCAGAATACGTTGTACAAGTTATGTATTTCTAATACCTCACCCACTCTTCTCTATAAAAAAGGAGGTGTGAGGGGAGAGGAAACAATGTACTTACATTTTCATGGTTGGTTAGTGGAAATACCTTGTGCATTACTTTTCTATCGATTATAAACTGTTGTGGTGTGTGTTCTTCTTGTTTTTCGAAATTCCGCACTAGTAACCATGGCTATTGGTGATCAAATCCCAACACTGCTTGGAGTTACTGAGTTTTGGTATAGGCTAATATAAAGCCTTAGGTGAAAATTGTTATGTTTAGTCTTTATCATTAGCTTATTGTCTAGGGGTTAAAGCAAAAGCCAAATTGGATTAGAAGTCCTAAGTCATAGAGTTCAATTTGACTTTATATTATTAGCCGTCATAGAGTCCAATTTGACTTTGTATTCTTAGCCGTCATAGAGCCCAAGTTTGATTCTACTACCTCCCCCTCATCTCTATAAAAAGGAGTGGCAGGGGAAGGAACTATGTACTTCATTCTTTCAATGTTTGGTTAGGGAAATACCTTGTGCATTACTTTTCTATCGATTATAAACTGTTGTGGTGTGTGTTCTTCTTGTTTTTCGAAATTCCGCACTAGTAACCATGGCTATTGGTGATCAAATCCCAACACTGCTTGGAGTTACTGAGTGTTGGTATAGGCTAATATAAAGCCTTAGGTGAAAATTGTTATGTTTAGTCTTTATCATTAGCTTATTGTCTAGGGGTTAAAGCAAAAGCCAAATTGGATTAGAAGTCCTAAGTTCAATATGAGTTCACTTGACTTTATAATTCTTAGCCAGTTCATAGAGTCCAATTTGATTTGTATCTATAAGCCGTTCATAGAGTCCAAGTTTGATTCTACTACCTCCCCCTCATCTCTATAAAAAGGAGGTGAGAGGGGAGGAACAATGTACTTCATTCTTTCAATGTTTGGTTAGGGAAATACCTTGTGCATTACTTTTCTATCGATTATAAACTGTTGTGGTGTGTGTTCTTCTTGTTTTTCGAAATTCCGCACTAGTAACCATGGTTATTGGTGATCAAATCCCAACACTGCTTGGAGTTACTGAGTGTTGGTATAGGCTAATATAAAGCCTTAGGTGAAAATTGTTATGTTTAGTCTTTATCATTAGCTTATTGTCTAGGGGTTAAAGTAAAAGCCAAATTGGATTAGAAGTCCTAAGTCATAGAGTTCAATTTGACTTTGTATTCTTAGCCGTCATAGAGTCCAATTTGACTTTGTATTCTTAGCCGTCATAGAGTCCAATTTGACTTTGTATTCTTAGCCGTCATAGAGTCCAAGTTTGATTCTACTCCCACTCCCTCATCTCTATAAAAGGAGGTTGTGGGGGAGGATCAATACTCTTCTTTCAATGTTTGGTAGGGAAATACTTGTGCTTTTCTTTTCTACGTTTATAAACTGCAGGGTGTGTGTTCATTCTTGTTTTTCGAATCTTAAGCCATAGTTTCATGGCTATTGGTGATCAAATCCCAACACTGCTTGGAGTTACTGAGTGTTGGTATAGGCTAATATAAAGCCTTAGGTGAAAATTGTTATGTTTAGTCTTTATCATTGTTATTGTTCTAGGGGGGTTTAAAGAAAAGCCCAAATTGGATTAGATGTCCTAAGTTATAGGTTCAATTTCAATTTGACTTTGTATTCTTAGCCGTCATAGAGTCCAATTTGACTTTGTATTCTTAGCCGTCATAGAGTCCAAGTTTGATTCTACTCCCTCTCCCTCATCTCTATAAAAGGAGGTGAGAGGGGAGGAACAATGTACTTCATTCTTTCAATGTTTGGTTAGGGAAATACCTTGTGCTTTACTTTTCTATCGATTATAAACTGCAGTGGTGTGTGTTCTTCTTGTTTTTCGAAATTCCGCACTAGTAACCATGGCTATTGGTGATCAAATCCCAACACTGCTTGGAGTTACTAAGTGTTGGTATAGGCTAATATAAAGCCTTAGGTGAAAATTGTTATGTTTAGTCTTTATCATTAGCTTATTGTCTAGGGGTTAAAGCAAAAGCCAAATTGGATTAGAAGTCCTAAGTCATAGAGTTCAATTTGACTTTGTATTCTTAGCCGTCATAGAGTCCAAGTTTGATTCTACTACCTCCCCCTCATCTCTATAAAAAGAGGTGAGGGGGGAGGAACAATGTACTTCATTCTTTCAAATACTAATCAATGTTTGGTTAGGGAAATACCTTGTGCTTTACTTTTCTATCGATTATAAACTGCTGTGGTGTGTGTTCTTCTTGTTTTTCGAAATTCCGCACTAGTAACCATGGCTATTGGTGATCAAATCCCAACACTGCTTGGAGTTACTGAGTGTTGGTATAGGCTAATATAAAGCCTTAGGTGAAAATTGTTATGTTTAGTCTTTATCATTAGCTTATTGTCTAGGGGTTAAAGTAAAAGCCAAATTGGATTAGAAGTCCTAAGTCATAGAGTTCAATTTGACTTTGTATTCTTAGCCGTCATAGAGTCCAATTTGACTTTGTATTCTTAGCCGTCATAGAGTCCAAGTTTGATTCTACTACCTCCCCCTCATCTCTATAAAAGGAGGTGAGAGGGGAGGAACAATGTACTTTATTCTTTCAATGTTTGGTTAGGGAAATACCTTGTGCATTACTTTTCTATCGATTATAAACTGCTGTGGTGTGTGTTCTTTTTGTTTTTCGAAATTCCGCACTAGTAACCATGGCTATTAGTGATCAAATCCCAACACTGCTTGGAGTTACTGAGTGTTGGTATAGGCTAATATAAAGCCTTGGGTGAAAATTGTTATGTTTAGTCTTTATCATTAGCTTATTGTCTAGGGGTTAAAGTAAAAGCCAAATTGGATTAGAAGTCCTAAGTCATAGAGTTCAATTTGACTTTGTATTCTTAGCCGTCATAGAGTCCAATTTGACTTTGTATTCTTAGCCGTCATTGAGTCCAAGTTTGATTCTAATACCTCCCCTTCATCTCTATAAAATGAGGTGAGAGGGGAGGAACAATGTACTTCATTCTTTCAATTTTTGGTTAGGGAAATACCTTGTGCTTTACTTTTCTATCGATTATAAACTGTTGTGGTGTGTGTTCTTCTTGTTTTTCGAAATTCCGCACTAGTAACCATGGCTATTGGTGATCAAATCCCAACACTGCTTGGAGTTACTGAGTGTTGGTATAGGCTAATATAAAGCCTTAGGTGAAAATTGTTATGTTTAGTCTTTATCATTAGCTTATTGTCTAGGGGTTAAAGTAAAAGCCAAATTGGATTAGAAGTCCTAAGTCATAGAGTTCAATTTGACTTTGTATTCTTAGCCGTCATAGAGTCCAAGTTTGATTCTACTACCTCCCCCTCATCTCTATAAAAGGAGGTGAGAGGGGAGGAACAATGTACTTCATTCTTTCAATGTTTGGTTAGGGAAATACCTTGTGCTTTACTTTTCTATCGATTATAAACTGCTGTGGTGTGTGTTCTTCTTGTTTTTCGAAATTCCGCACTAGTAACCATGGTTATTGGTGATCAAATCCCAACACTGCTTGGAGTTACTGAGTGTTGGTATAGGCTAATACTAAGCCTTAGGTGAAAATTGTTATGTTTAGTCTTTATCATTAGCTTATTGTCTAGGGGTTAAAGTAAAAGCCAAATTGGATTAGAAGTCCTAAGTCATAGAGTTCAATTTGACTTTGTATTCTTAGCCGTCATAGAGTCCAATTTGACTTTGTATTCTTAGCCGTCATAGAGTCTAAGTTTGATTCTACTCCCTCTCCCTCATCTCTATAAAAGGAGGTGAGAGGGGAGGAACAATGTACTTCATTCTTTCAATGTTTGGTTAGGGAAATACCTTGTGCTTTACTTTTCTATCGATTATAAACTGCTGTGGTGTGTGTTCTTCTTGTTTTTCGAAATTCCGCACTAGTAACCATGGCTATTGGTGATCAAATCCCAACACTGCTTGGAGTTACTGAGTGTTGGTATAGGCTAATATAAAGCCTTAGGTGAAAATTGTTATGTTTAGTCTTTATCATTAGCTTATTGTCTAGGGGTTAAAGTAAAAGCCAAATTGGATTAGAAGTCCTAAGTCATAGAGTTCAATTTGACTTTGTATTCTTAGCCGTCATAGAGTCCAAGTTTGATTCTACTACCTCCCCCTTATTTCTATAAAAGGAGGTGAGAAGGGAGGAACAATGTACTTTATTCTTTAAATGTTTGGTTAGGGAAATACCTTGTGCATTACTTTTCTATCGATTATAAACTGTTGTGGTGTGTGTTCTTTTTGTTTTTCGAAATTCCGCACTAGTAACCATGGCTATTGGTGATCAAATCCCAACACTGCTTGGAGTTACTGAGTGTTGGTATAGGCTAATATAAAGCCTTGGGTGAAAATTGTTATGTTTAGTCTTTATCATTAGCTTATTGTCTAGGGGTTAAAGTAAAAGCCAAATTGGATTAGAAGTCCTAAGTCATAGAGTTCAATTTGACTTTGTATTCTTAGCCGTCATAGAGTCCAATTTGACTTTGTATTCTTAGCCGTCATAGAGTCCAAGTTTGATTCTACTACCTCCCCCTCATCTCTATAAAAGGAGGTGAGAGGGGAGGAACAATGTACTTCATTCTTTCAATGTTTGGTTAGGGAAATACCTTGTGCTTTACTTTTCTATCGATTATAAACTGCTGTGGTGTGTGTTCTTCTTGTTTTTTGAAATTCCGCACTAGTAACCATGGCTATTGGTGATCAAATCCTAACACTGCTTGGAGTTACTGAGTGTTGGTATAGGCTAATATAAAGCCTAAGGTGGAAATTGTTATGTTTAGTCTTTATCATTAGCTTATTGTCTAGGGGTTAAAGTAAAAGCCAAATTGGATTAGAAGTCCTAAGTCATAGAGTTCAATTTGACTTTGTATTGTATTCTTAGCCGTCATAGAGTCCAAGTTTGATTCTACTACCTCCCCCTCATCTCTATAAAAGGAGGTGAGAGGGGAGGAACAATGTACTTCATTCTTTTAATGTTTGGTTAGGGAAATACCTTATGCTTTACTTTTCTATCGATTATAAACCGCTGTGGTGTGTGTTCTTTTTGTTTTTCGAAATTCCGCACTAGTAACCATGGCTAT
Organism: Tanacetum coccineum; assembly: GCA_026074375.1. Classification (NCBI taxonomy): domain Eukaryota; kingdom Viridiplantae; phylum Streptophyta; class Magnoliopsida; order Asterales; family Asteraceae; genus Tanacetum; species Tanacetum coccineum. The sequence continues at coordinate 4,690 of BQNB010076120.1, read as the reverse complement.
TGGTGATCAAATCCCAACACTGCTTGGAGTTACTAAGTGTTGGTATAGGCTAATATAAAGCCTTAGGTGAAAATTGTTATGTTTAGTCTTTATCATTAGCTTATTGTCTAGGGGTTAAAGCAAAAGCCAAATTGGATTAGAAGTCCTAAGTCATAGAGTTCAATTTGACTTTGTATTCTTAGCCGTCATAGAGTCCAATTTGACTTTGTATTCTTAGCCGTCATAGAGTCCAAGTTTGATTCTACTACCTCCCCCTCATCTCTATAAAAAGGAGGTGAGAGGGGAGGAACAATGTACTTCATTCTTTCAATGTTTGGTTAGGGAAATACCTTGTGCATTACTTTTCTATCGATTATAAACTGTTGTGGTGTGTGTTCTTCTTGTTTTTCGAAATTCCGCACTAGTAACCATGGCTATTGGTGATCAAATCCCAACACTGCTTGGAGTTACTAAGTGTTGGTATAGGCTAATATAAAGCCTTAGGTGAAAATTGTTATGTTTAGTCTTTATCATTAGCTTATTGTCTAGGGGTTAAAGCAAAAGCCAAATTGGATTAGAAGTCCTAAGTCATAGAGTTCAATTTGACTTTGTATTCTTAGCCGTCATAGAGTCCAATTTGACTTTACTACCTGCCCCTAATCTCTATAAAAGGAGGTGGAGCGTGGAAGGAACAATGTATTTCATTCTTTCAATGTTTGGTTAGGGAAATACCTAGTGCTTTACTTTTCTATCGATTATAATTTGTTATGGTGTGTGTTCTTCTTGTTTTTCAAAATTCCACACTAGTAACCATGGCTATTGGTGATCAAATCCTAACACTGTTTGAGTTACTGAGTGTTGGTACAGGATAATATAAAGCCTAAGGTGAAAATTGTTATGTTTAGCTCTTTTTCATTGTCTTCATTGTCTAGGGGTTAAAGTAAAATCAAAAATTGAGATTAGAAGTCCTAAGTATAGAGTTCATTTGACCTTTGTATTTTGGTAGCCAGTCATAGAGTCTAATTTGAACTTTGTAATCTTAGCCGTCATAAAAGTCCAGTTTGATTCTACAACCTCACCCTCATCTCTATAAAAAGGAGGTGGAGGACGAGGAACATGTACTTTTCTTTCAACTGTTTGGTTAGGGAAATACCTTGTGCTTTACTTTTCTATCGATTATAAACTGTTCTGGTGTGTGTTCTTCTTGTTTTTCGAAATTCCGCACTAGTAACCATGGCTATTGGTGATCAAATCCCAACACTACTTGGAGTTACTGAGTGTCGGTATAGGCTAATATAAAGCCTTAGGTGAAAAATTAGTTAGTTAGTCTTGATCAATTAGCTTTATGTCTAGGGAGGTTTATAGTAAAACCAAAATTGGATTAGAAGTCCTAAGTCATAGAGTTTAATTTGACTTTGTATTCTTAGCCATTGATAAGTGCTTAATTACACATATCTTTTACCTCTAAAAACGAGCTTAAATGACCAAAAACAGACAAAAACTGCCAAATATATGTTTGTTTTGCATTTGTATTGTGCAGGAAGTGGATATCAACAAAAAGACAGAAAACCAAGCCAAAATGACAAAACTGAGCATGGAATGGAAAAGACTGTGCAAAATCAAGGCCAAAGTCCAAAAATGTCAAAGCCGGAGCCGGAACTGAAGAATACTATTGAATGCAATCTTTACCCATCTGATGGGCCGGGAAAGCCCAATAGTATATCTATGAAGACTGTGAAGACCAAATGGGCCCTCAATCATTTACAACAGCCCATTTGTGTGCAATTGACAAAGACTGTGAAGACTTTGAAGGCCCGATCCTAGCCCCAGTTACAGCCAATCTCAGCCATTGTACACACAAAACCCACTCCTACACCTTATTGGGCCCAAACCCAAACCCAGTGGGCCCAATACAAACCCAAACCCAAGCCCAACAAAAGCCCAAAATCCATTTCTATAAAACATAAGGGCCAAAAATGTCAATTTTAATCTTGTTTTATTAAAGAAAAATGAAAAAAATAAAGTAAAGGGTTAAAACTGCCAAATGGCATTTCTTTTGTTAGTTATAAACAGCAGGGACCAAAACTGCCATAACCAAAACCTTCTTTATTTCTTTTGTTAATAAAACCACAAGGGCCATTTGTGTTGTTTTGAAACTTAAGTTATAACTAAAAACGGGCCAAAAAACGAAATGAAAAGAATGAGAAACTTGGGGGACTTGGGTTGCCTCTTCCCCAACGTTTTCTTTTAAACTCTAACCATAAACCTGTACACCCCATGTACCCGCCAAAACTTATACCACCCCATTCCCCACGGTTTTTCTACCCAAACCACCTCCCAAGTACTCCACAGCTCACTCTCACCACTTCCCACCTCCCTAGTGCCCCTATAACCCTTTCTCAGCCAAAATCACTCAACCCGAAGCACCACATCAATGGTGAGATGAAGACAAGAACAAACCAAGGGCTAGGATTGGATAAGGGCCTTTCTACACTCACAAGTAGCACAGCCCAAGAGCTTTGAGCCTCTATAAAAGAAGAGAGACCAAGCCGAGATAAAACACACCATTTTTATGTTTTTTTTAGCTTAATTTTAAATTCCAAGTGTTTCTTTCAATCATTTAAGTGTAACTCAGTTTTTTAAGCTCATGTTGTAATAATTTCAGTTTAATAAAAGTTAAGAGTTTTTTGAGAAAAATTGCTATTGTCGAAATTTAAACTATCATTCAAGTTATTAAATCCTGTTTAAATTGTTTAAGAATGTGTTAAAGGTTGTCAAAATTCATTTGTGATCCTTTTCTCAGCTTAATTTCCCATAAAAAACAGTTAAAAAACCCTTTTTATAAATTAAGGGAGTGTTTGGTTTAGTGGTAAAATGGGTCATTTTGGGGTTGTGCATGGGTCAAGTGCACTCAGCCACTTTTGGCTGAGTGTGTAGGCTTCATTAGCCCTTATAATCTCAAAATTTTAAGTTATTTGGCTGAGTGTGCAAGCTTAATCAAGCCTCTTAAATCACTAAGTTCAGTTTGAAAATAAGTTTTTAGATTTCCTTTTGGTTTCTGTCAAATTTTCATTAAGCTCACTTGAGCTTAAGTGCTCAAGCTGCATAAGCAGCTTAAGCACACCATTTGTGTGCTCTTTGTGGTTGTTTCTAGTCATTTTAAAACTTCCTTGTTGCTGTTCTTTTCTTTTGACCAAGCATAAGTCAAAGAGTTTGTATGTATTTTTTTTGAAAATAGCCATCTTTAAGCCACAAAACCAGCAGGTTTAAGCTTATCATATTAAACCACATTTTGGAAATAAGCTCATTTATGTCTCTTTTTAATCTGTTTGAAGTTGGTCTTGGGAAATAAGCCCTTGTGAGCTTATTTTCATAAGCTCCCTTGCCCACTGTTTGTACCTCCCCTGGTGCTAGACACTCATTTCAGCCCACTTTTTCTAGCTTATTTGATTATAAGCCTTAGGATCTTTTGGCTTTTCTTTGTAGCTTATAGGTAGTTCTTTAATTCCCCACAATCTTATAGCTTATCTCAGCCTTTAGCTTAGCTTAATAGTAGCTTAAAGTAGCACTTTTTCTGTTTTATATTAAAACTGTTAGAATAGCTTATTTTAATTCCAGCTTAATTTAGGGCTTATTTAGATAACCTTAGCTTATCATTAGGACTCCCTTAGCCTAGTATCTTATTCCCATAGTTTGTAGCTTATCTTGTGAGCTTAAGCCCCAAAAAGAAAGAAAAATAAGCTAAAAAGCTTATTTAGCTTTTGCAGCCCCAAAAGCTTATTTTTTGGCTTATTCAGTGCTTAAAAGTCATAAGTGCCTTTATTAAAAATGTTCCCCTTAAGCCCCTGAGTAAGTTTGCTTTTGTAAGTTTTTGATAATAAGCTAGTTGGACCCACCTTGTAATCGGGGTCCACTTCAGGGACCATTTGTGTAATTTCATCTTTTCTAGTTAACATTGTTAGTCCCTGTGGTTAGTAGCCTGTTACCCCGTTTGTCCTTATCCTATTTCACTGTTAGTCCCCTTAGCTTAACAGCTGTTAGCATTTAGTTAATTAAATAATTAATTTAGGTTAAATATTAATTAGTTTAATTACTTTAATTTAAAACAGTAAAATTTGGGCATTTTTATATTTTTAGATTTGTTAACTTTTTCTTTATTTAATTTGATTTTTTCAGATTTTTTATAGTTATATTTTCTGACTTTTTATATTTAATTAGTTTTAATTAGTTTTTAATCTTAGAAAATTCATAAAAAATCCAAAAATTAATAAAAAAATATTTTTCTTTTTTTTATAAAATTTTCTTTTGTCATTTAGTATCTAGGAAAAATATAACATTTAGTGTAGGCTTAATTTTTCTTAAATTTCAGTTTTAGACCCGTTTTTACCGGGTGCGTTTTACCGTTTCTTTTCGTTTAGCATTCAAACGACCTCCGTTTTAGTTCTAGTTTTCTTTATTTTTCAAGTTAAGTTAATTAGAATTTAATTTTGATTTTTAATTTAATTTAGCATTTATTTTTCTTAATTTTTAATATTTAGGTTTCCCGATACCTTATTCTGTTCCCCGTATTTAATTTAGATTTAATTTTAGGATTTCCTTATACCTAATTTTGTTTCCCGTAGTTTTTTAAGATCCCCATTTCCTATCTTTGTTTCCCGTAGATTAAATTAGGTTTTATTTAATTTTAGTGTTCATATCATATATTCTCCAT
>BQNB010076119.1:9736-31254 GCA_026074375.1 Tanacetum coccineum | reverse complement strand
TACACATTCTCTCTCTAGAAAATCTCTCTATGTGTTTCTCTCTCTAGAAACTAGCCCAATCACAAGAGTCATCACCGTGTTATGAATTAAATGATCCTACAGAAACACTATCGCATTGCTCTCCGATCCACACCCAAGAATCGTCTCCCAAACTAATCTGCAACCTTTTGATAGGCTTGATGGTTAGACCAAGAGCAATTGCTAGTTTTTTCGAGATAAAATTATGTGTGGCCCCACTGTCTATTAAAATCAAAATTGGAATACCATTTAGTTCCCCTGCTAATTTAATAGTCTTCAAATTAGAAGAAGAAATTGTAGGGTAACCATTGAGTTCTAGAGCCAAACATTTACCATCAGCCTCCTCCTCGTCTAAAATTGCTTCTGCTAGCTGAATTTCACCATTATCATCAAGCTCCTCTCCCTCAGCGAGCAACAATATACGAAGTGTTCCCTCTGAGCACTTGTGTTGAGGGGAGTATTTTTGTCCACAACTGAAACAAAGACCCTTACGTCTCCTGTCTTCCCACTCCTTCTTTGTAAGGTAACGAGTTCCAGAACTACGAAGAGTAGGGTTAGGTCTATCATTGGAATGTATCAACAGTTTGATTAGGTTGAGCGGCTTTAGATGACGCTCCAAAGGATGAATAAGACTGTATTGTCTTGTCAGACCTTGAGCCTATTTCGCGTGGGCTGTTCTTCCAAGATTGGGTCTGGTAATACTCCTTTATGCCCAATAATTGACCTGATTTTGCACGTGTGCCTGACTTACTCTCGTTGAGGGTAGTAGCGATTTCCACATTTCGGGCATATTCCATAGCTTGATCACATGTAAGCGGATTCAATGTTCTCACCCAACTGCGTATGTCATTTTTCAAGCCCCTTAGAAACATTCCAATTGACTGTTCTTCATATTGGTTTGGAATCAGAGCTGATAAAGCTTCAAACTCTTCAATATACTCATCGACACCCTCATCCTGGTAAAGGGATCCCAAAGCTTCGTGGGCATTTCGAAATTTGGTACCGTTAAATCGAACCATCAACTTGTCTTTAAATAAATCCCAGGTGGTATTCGGGTGTTTAATCATCAAATTGGTATACCATTTAAGAGTTGGCCCATCCATACACACTTGAACAAGATTTAATTGCTTATCCAAAGGGGTTTTATGTACCTGATAATACAACTTAGCCCTGGTGATCCACCCTCTAGGATCGATGCCTTCAGATATGGGTAGTTTGACTTTTGGCAAGGAAAAAGGGGATTCATGAGATTCACAGACATTATTATTACGAAACAAGCCATCAAAACCTTGAGTGAGTTTGACCCTTGATGCAGACGCATCATCATCAACAGTCCCTATGAAAGGCGAGCCATCATCACTAAACCTTGGAAAAGGGCGCTTTTCTTGTTGCTTTTGGTATCCAGACATTACTTTCTCTAATGATTTAGGCAGTTCGTTGAGAACTTCCTTCATCGATACGACCGTTTCTGATAATTCTTTCATCTGGGTAGAGAGAAGCTCTATCTTCTCGTCTTGAGCATCTATTCTTGTCTGCAAACGAGTTCCCACTTGAGTCTCAGGTTGCACCATGATTTTCCCGGCAATGGAACCAAATTGTTAGGATAAAACAAGAACACGTAAAGTAATTGCAACCGGATAGGATGATGATTTTATTGAATGGAAATAGGAAAGACAAACTCAGTAGAGAACCAACTAGGTTGAATTCTCACTGCCCAAGCTAATAAGCCGAATCAAAAGAAAATACACTAAAAAACATAACCCTCTCACCAAGAACATGTGACTATATATTTGACAGCCTTTCTCTTTCATCATAATAGCAACCTTCTGCCTTTCTACCTCTTCATTTGTCCTTTCTTAAATTTCTTCCTCTTATAGACTTTCCAAGTTCCCGGTCCAGCAGGTATATCCAAAGGTTCTATATTGTCGTTTTCCTTATCAGGCTTCAAAATGTTTGGGTTGGGTAATGGGTCAAAACGGATTTTTATGGTGAAAATAAACACTTCTATTGTCCTTTTCCCTATCGCTAATGCTATTTGAGTGTAATGACAATAAAGCCTACTGAAATTGCTGCATAACTGTTATGTTAGTTGGCCTTTGTTTTATTCATAAATGTTGGGGTCGGTTGCTTTTCTTTTCGCTGTGTTGATCAAGAAATGAAGTAAATTAGGTTTAAATATTGTTGATGCTTTGACTTTGCAATTGGATAAAAAATTCATTTAGCATATTACATGGATACACTTACTGGAGAGGCCTAAGAATGCTAATAATGTTATTCATGAGGTATTTAGTAGAAGAAGACATCAATGATTAGGTGAGTTAGGCAGTGGGTAATTTTCGTGTACACGTACTACTTCTTTTCCAAATATTTTTCGAAATTTAACTTCATAAGTTCATATACAAAATTGCTTGCAACAAGATTTGCAAATCTATATAATAGTTTAATGGTAAAACCGGAATGCTGTAATCATTGATATACAGAGGGTAAACACCACCAAGATCCACGTTAAGCATTTCAAAAACATCACAATGCCGGATATGGAATTAGTCTTTGTGGGCTTTCTTTTTTCTGTGTTTGTTTTTTTATTATTTGGAGATGGCAATTTAGACCCATTTACTCAATTAATGGGTCGTTCTCGATTATTTTAACTCTCTAATGAGGCACATAGGTCAAATAATAATAGACATAGAAATGACATTATATTTTCAGGGGTTACGGTACGTCGGTACCTCAAAAAACTTTCAATTATGGCCTTATTATACGTGCCTTTGAAAGCTATTACGTGCACTAAACATATACAGTAGATTGTAGCATGATTCTCTTTTTTTTCTCTTAGGCAATGATGCTCATTGACTATAGTCGTTGGGTCTGTTAGGCATTTATGTCAGGATATTTTTTGTGTCAGCCTTTAAATATAAATGTTACCAAGTTTTCAGTTTCCGTTTATCAAGTTTTTACGATGTTATTTAGACTCACATTTATTTACTCTTAACAGGTTATTAGCTGACTAGATTTGATTGAGGTGAAGCCAAAGGTTTGGATAACGAGCAAGGGTTACTTTTTGGTGTTTAGGCTTTTATGACGGAAAACAAGGATGTTATAGATTTTGCCATTATTGGAACACTTGCTGATCATAAAGAGGTATTTCTTTATCTTGATTTTTTTGAAGTTTCAGTTTCAGCCCATTTACTTATGAATGGGTTAGTACAATTTGAATCCAAAATGAATTGCTTGAATTCTTTTATAGAATTCAACTATTCTTGAACTCTCTGATGTTGTACAATCAGTTTTTTTCTTTATTTTAAGGTAGTATTTCAGTCAACTATTCTTAAATTGCATAATAGATAATGGATTCGGTTTAAGATACTGAAATAGGTCACTTTTTTTGTGTGGGTCAAAACAGGCATTCCCATGTAGGGTTGACCCGCAAATTTCTTATCTCTCTCTTTTTTTAAATGTATATAAATACGTAGAATTTTTGTGATGATTATAAAATCTAAATTTCATCGATAATACAATTTCTTTGTTGATAATTTAAATAATACAGTTCTGTAATCATATCAAGCATGATATTTTATAGGTCATCCGAAGATATGGCTTTTACTTTATACATAGCGGACTTTGGGCAACCTTCGACCCTTTGACCAGAAAACTTTTTAGGTTCTTTTTTAACTATTATACGTTTTACGTGATAGAGGTGAAAGATCCTTTAAACCGACCCATTCCAAACCAATTGGGTCAAACTTACATCACAACAAGTAAAGTTACAACGGAAATAATATAACCCAATTTTTGCATAGATAAAATTATTGGTCCTATGTAATAAAAATGCACGTTGGGCGACATTCGACCCATTTGACCAATTAGCATTTTGGTTCTTTTATGTCATTTGGTACAAAAAAGATGATATTGAACTGAAAAGGACAACCAACAGAGTTCTGCTTATATTTATCATAATTTTCTTCTGTAATGGTGTCTGATATTTGTTATGCTTTTGTAACTGATTTACACATATTTATATATTAAGGAGTATACTTTAATAGCTTTCGGTTATGATTGAGGTTTAAATATTTATTCCTAAGGAGGAGCACTAGAATGCCTCATATTTAAAGTTGTGAATATCTCAGTGTGATTCAACAAGAAGTTTCTTCTATGAATTGTATGTTGGATTCATGCCGGTTTACATCAATGAACATCTCCTTACTATTATGTATTCTGATTATTCAAATTCCTTACTGTATACTTGATCCTAGGATTACATATGGGTACTATGTTTTTTCTATAAACATTTTCTTTGGTTTCCCATTCTTTGGTTTTTCATAGATAGTACCACATTTACGTTAAGCTCTTAAATGGGTATTCTTGCTTAAATTTGATATTACAGCATAGTTATTTAAGTGCTTTTCTTCTGGCTACCTTTTGAACAAAACATCATGAATGGATATTGTTTTAATGGTTCGAAGATCTTGAAGTTCTTTTTATATCATATTGGTACCATAACAGGTGTGCCACTCTGATCTTGCAGATATGCGGAGATAATGTGACAACACTTACTAGCCAGTGGAAGCCAACTCGCGGGTCAGTAGACAATTTTTGGCTAATTTCTTTGAATTGACTTACAAAAGAAGATGTACAGAAAAGGATTAATTGTAATTAGAGGATGGTCGTAATCTATCGTTAGCTGCTCTGCTGAACTAAACTAGACCATATTCGTGTACTTAATGAATCAGAAACATACTTTTTGGTGATATTTGCAAATTAGCATGGTTTTACATTTTGTAATGAACTAAGATAGGCCATTTTGTGGTTCACATGATATGGTTGACCTTCAACCGTGATTTGCAGTTTTTTAAATAACTAAATTTTCATGGATATATCATTGGAAAATGTTATACTTTAATTTAAATGCAGTATTGTTAAACATACTAAAAACTTGACCTGATGGTGCAATCCAAACAGATGTTTCATTGCTCAAATCCGTCGAGTATGGCTCATTTGCTAAAATCTGTCGATCGATCTTAATCTTCTAAAGTCTAAACAATCTTCTAAACAGTTCTAGACTCATTCATTGCACTTATGATCCTAATTCCTACACAATTTTAAAAAAATGAGCACCTGTAAACAATCTTCTAAATAGTGGAATGATAGCTGAAGTAATTTGATTCCAAATGCATGCACCATAATCGGCATGTAGCATTAGTTCGATATGAACTCCTTTTGAATGGTAAGGCATCATAATTCAATGTTGATAAAGGTATACGTTAAAATGAACTAAACAATCCAAAAAAATGAACTAAACATAACTACAATTAAACTTAGTAACCGGTGCCAAAAAAATTAACAAGTTATAAGATTATGTTATTATGTTATTATGTGCATATACGTGTGTAGATCGGTATAGATATGTACTAAACACATCTACTTCAACTTTGTGGGACTATATAAGCAATTTGGTGTCAACAAAATACAAAATTTGGGATGTGTTTAGTTGGTGAAAAGCATTTTATTTTTTCAAATAAAAATTCATTGAAAAATGGAAAAACAGAAAATCCATTTAATCACTTTTTTTCAACAATTTTCCAAAAAAGTTAAATTCTCACTGTTCAAATTTTAACTAGAAAAATGAAAACTCCAATTTACCATTCTCCACTTTTTTTCTCTCTAACAAAAAACGACGAAATTTCCCAATCTACTTAAGTATCTCATTCTAACCATAATCACCATTAGTAACATCTCCGCTTTCCATCCTCGCGTCGCCGTTCACCGTCACAATCCGATGTGATCTTTTAAAAAGGAAAGATATGACACCATGTAAAATGTTTTTTCAAAATTTCCAACTCTTCTCTACTGAAAAAAATCTAAAAATGGAAAAACAACTTTTTTTCTATTACTAAACGCTACCTTAGTTTATCAACTCATCATTTCATTATTTTCTATTTTTTGAAATAAGATATTAGTATCCTTTAATATATATCTATATTATCTAATATACAACAGGTTACAAAGTCTCAATTGACAAGATTTTAATAAAAGCCTTGTTTCGCCATCCTAGAAGTTATAATATTAGCTATTGCTCTTATGAAATTTTATTTATTCATATATTCATGAAAACTTAACAGACTATAGGTACTTTAAGGAACTTTTAATCTTGGTGTACGAGCTTTCAAAGATCTTCTTTTGTTGATGTTTCGGGATGATTTTGAGGCCTTGTGTACCCTCAAGTGGTTTTTTCCTATTGGATCGATTGTTAGTGTATTTAATTTTTTAGAGTTGCTTGGGGCATGTCTCAAGCATCCTTAGTGGTTGTTCAAGCTTTTTGCTTGAGGTTAATGTGGTATTTCAGCCACATTCCATTGTTCTTAACTGATTTTTTGGAGTAATATATTTTACCGGGGACATTCCCCTTTACCAAAAAAATAAAACTTATTTTGGACTAAATGCACATGCCAAATATTGAAGGGTTGATTGTAATGAACAAATCTTTTAGCTAGTAAAGGAAAACGCAAATTGGGGATTTTCGTATTTCAAAAAAAAAAGATTGTTTCCTTAATAAGAAACATTCTTTTTCTTTAGAGCTTTATATTTAAGTGTTAAAAAATAAAAACTAAATCTTTCTTTAATTAGTCAAAATTTATAAACAAATCATTTTTTGAGATAATTGGGTTACAAAAGTATATGTGTCGAAACTATAAAAACTAAAACTTAAAAAAACGGAGGTAATCTACAAAACTTAAGGGATGAAACTAAAAATACGAAAAAACAAAAACATAACATATCTATCCACCCACCCACCCGCCCACCCACAGTTCCAATCCAATTGTTATTAAACCCAAACGTTTCCTTTAACCCTAATTCTTTACCGGACCTTCCAATTCCTTAACCTCTACATCGAAATTATTGAAGAACAAAAATCGAGTATTATACGATTCAACATCATCAAGAAAACCCTTACACGATTCTAATGAGATTCAGGTATCTTTATTAATTATTCATAGATTACGTGAAAACTATGTGCAAAATTAGGTTTTCTTATTTGAATATACGTCTTACAGTTTATTTAATCAAAATAGGTTAATGTTTTGGCTTATTTTGTATTCTGACTCCACAAATTAAGAATTTAATTTGCTTAAACTTTAAGTTGGACAATGTTAGTGTATCACATGGATCATTCTGTAACAAACAATTCATAAATTGATGAAGATGATTGGGGTAAGTTATGTGTATACTGATAAGTTGAGGACCTTATACCACGTCATTATGATGAGTTTATCAATGTATTGCTATTCCAAGTAAGTGTAAATTGAAAACTGCACATTATTAAAATCTTGGGCTTTTTGGGATTGCATATAAAAACTGCTTATTATTATAGGATTGCATATAAGGAACTGCTTATTATTAGATTAGGTGATGTTTAGGATTGGAATGGAACAGTGGGTTGTTTGCGATTGCACATAAATTAGTTTTTCAGTTTTATTATTGTGCTCGAATTTTGATCACTTAATGTTTGGTTATAATTCTTTGATCCAATTGGGTTTTTTTAATTGTGCTTTCATTTTTTTATGGAGCGATTTTACTAATATGTGTAATATGTATAATACTGAGAATCAGGTACATATATATCTTGTGATATCATAACAATGAACATAAGCGCTAAACCCGAACATGACGCGAATTGCCACCCTACATTAGCCTACTATTTTTACAAAGAAACATCTAAACCGTCATTCTCTTTTATTCGTATCTTATTACCATTATGCGACACCTTTGTTGTTTATGTAGGTAAGATAGCAAAAGAAGCTCAAATATTCTTATTTGAAGAATGGCTTATACTAACAATGGTGAGAAATCCAATTGCGGAATTTGTTTATATTCTATGCCACTTTACAAAAGCTCTAATTACAGTAGGAAGTTAGTGTTAGGATATATGGTTATGCATTCCCCGAGTTCACATCAGGTTCACTGAATCAAAAATCAAGAGCTCTAAAGTGGTATGTTTGTTTAATTTAATTTGCATATAGTTTGTGACTATGGTCTATAGTGTAAGAAATCTATACAATTTTTTATATGCATAGACTTGTTGATGAGTAAAACTTAAATCCTAATATTATGTAATGGTTATTGTTGTTTCTGTTTAATGGTTCTTAATTATTTGACTATTCAGGTTAAAGGTGCACCTGGAAGTAAAATGATGAAGTGCTTTATTAGGAAAGTAAGATACATGTAGCTTTTTAGAACATAAGCTTCGGGACATAAAGTAAGATACATGTAGCTTTCTACAAGTGTAACATTGCTGGAAAACCATCTGTGGTTACACATGTTGTGGATACTATGAGTCTATGAATGAAGATTTTAGACCAACTTGTGCAGAAGTAGAGGTGGCAATCTTGACCCAAATACAAAAAAATGGTTTAATTGGGTAATTTTTTTTAAATATTTGGGTCTTTAAGTTGAATGAAGTTTGGGTCCAATGGGCTTTTAAATTAAATGAATGGGTCCAATAGGTCATAGGAATGGGTCGAATGGGTCGACCTAGTTAAACTTTAATTTAATTAGTTATAACTTCTTAAAAAGTGATATACCCTAATCATAACTTTTTTTTACGTTTATACGTTTATATGTTTTTGAACGTTTTCGTCTGTTTTTTACGTTTTTCTCAAATTTCTTACGTTTTCGTCCGTTTTTACGTTTTCGTCAGATTTCTTACATTTTCTTCCGTTTTTTTACGTTTTCGTCCGTTTTTTACGTGTTCGTCATATTTCTTACGTTTTCGTCTGTTTTTTCACGTTTTCGTTCGATTTCTTACGATTTTGTTCGTTTTTTACGTTTTCGTTCGTTTTTTTACGTTTTCGTCATATTTCTTACGTGTTCACCCGTTTTTACGTTTTCGTTCGATTACTTACGTTTTCGTTAGTTTTTTTACGTTTTCGTCCGATTTCTTACGTTTTCGTCTGTTTTTTTACGTTTTCGTCTCATTTGTTACGTTTTCGTCTATTTTTTTCTGTTTTCGTCCGATTTCTTACGTCTTCGCCCGATTTCTTACGTTTTTGTCGAATCTTAGTTTTCGTCAGATATTTCGGTTTTCGCACGATTTCTTACGTTTTCATTCGGTTTTTTTTTTACGTTTTCGTTGTTTTTTTACGTTTTCGTCCTCGATTTCATCGTTTTCCACTATTTTTTAGTTTTCGTCAATTTCTTAGTTTTCGCTGTTTTTTTTACGTTTTCGTCATTTTTCTTACGTTTTTGTTCGTTTTTTACGTTTTCGTCCGGATTTATTACGTTTTCGTTATGATTTTTTACGTTTTCGTACATTTTTTATGTTTTCGTTACGATTTATTTACGTTTTCGTCATTTTTCTTGTTTTAGTCCGATTTCTTCGTTTTCGTCTGATTTTCTTACGTTTTCGTCGATTTCTTATGTTTTCATCCGATTCTTACGTTTTCGCCGTTTTTTACGTTTTCGTCAGATTTCTTACGTTTTCGTCGGTTTTTTTAGTTTTAGTCATTTTTTTTTTTAGTTTTTCGTGATCCGGTACGGATTTCTACAAACATAATATAAAAAAAGGACATAACGTAAGAATCGGTGTCGGCGAAAAACGTAAAAAAATGGACGAAATCGTAAGAAATCAGACGAAAACGTAAAAAATGGGCAAAAACGTAAGAAATATGACGAAAACGTAAAAAAACTGACGAAAACATAAAAAACGAACAAAATCGGAAGAAATTAGAAGATATCGGACGAAAACGTAAAAAACAAACGAAAACCTTAAAAAACGGGCGAAAACGTAAGAAATCGGACGAAAACGTAAGAAATCAGACGAAAACGTAAGAAATTTGAAGAAAACGTAAGAAATCAGACGAAAACATAAGAAAACGGACGAAAATGTAAGAAAACGTAATAAATCGATGAAAACGAAAGAAATCGAACGTAAATGAAAGAAATCGAACGAAAACGTAAGAAATTTGACAAAAACGTAAAAAATGGGCGAAAACTTAAAAAAACGAACGGAAACGTAAAAAATCAGACGAAAACGTTAGAAAACAGACGGAAATGTAAGAAATCGGTTGTTAATGTTGTTTGAGACGGTTAGTTAGGTATAACAACCCGGTATTTTCATCAATGTAATTATCCATCTATTAAATTAGATGCACTGTAATATCCATCTATTATATACACCACCCTTTTACAGGGAATTTTTTTGTTTTATCTCATTATGCAACGTAACTTGCATCTCTAAAGTAAACGAGCTCACACAACTATCTACGTTTATATTAAGTAAACATCTTAATATGTCAAGTCAATAATCTATTATCCATTATATCATGTACGTTATCTATTTAACGTAGTTTTCACGACATTATTACCAAATAAACTTTATCCGTTAAGGTTTATATCAAAACCCTAATTATATGTAATGTATACATATAAAATGATTGTGCAAGCCTTCAAACATGTGTACAAGTATACAATACATAAGTTTTGAATATATTTTCCCTCTTAAAAACTAGTACAACCACTTAAAACTCATAGTACATGTCCTTAATGCACAAACATTTAAAAACTTGTATTTTCTCACCATTTCACTTTAGAATTCATGCAAGCTTTATAACATAAGGTACAAGTTCCTTTAGCATGACATTTGAATTATAAAAACCTTCCTAGACCAATGTACAAGTCATTTAAGCTCAAGGTACAAGCCATGTAAGCATAAAATTCAAATAAGTTCATTTTCCCTCCATTCTCTTAAGTAATTCATACCATCTTTTTAGCAACATGTACAAGCCTTTCAAACACATTATCTAAACCCTAATTACCTTCTAAACCTAATCCTAAACAAAACCCTAACCTAAACCTAAAACCTAATTCGAACCCTAATCATCACTAAACCTAAGTTTAACTTAAAACTAATCAACTACACAACCTAGCATCACCATGACACCTTCCTAGCATCACCTAGCAGCCACTAAGTAGCTTCATCACCTACTTGTCACCACAACTTGGCCACCAAGCAAAGCTACCACCTTTCGCCACCTCCTCCCTAGTCGTGACCTCCCCACAACTCGACAACTCATTCTAGCCCTCCATAGGCACAAGTAGCCTACCTTAGTCACTAACCTTGCTCCCTACTCCAAGTATACTTGGTCATCAAGTTGCTAAACTTGGCCACAAAGTATTCGTGACCCTATATATAGCCGATCCAAACATACACTTTCATATCTCATTTTACACATTCTCTCCCACTCAAACCATGTTCTAGCCATTCCTTAGCGGTAGTAGAAGATTAAGAGAAGCCTCAAGAGTCCCTAGAAGCCAAGAACCAAGAGCAAGAAGGCCTTGAAGTCAATTCCTAGGTGTACGAACCCATAAGCTTATTTCGACCCACTTTAACCCATTTCGTGTGCAAGTAAGCCTTAAATCTTGTTTTATATATTCTCACTATATCTTAAAACCTTATTAAGCTATGTCATAATCTTCTTGTAAAATCAAAACTTGTTTGAGTATTAAAAACCAAACCGTAACCCTAATAATCTCGTTCGGACCCTTATAAGCTCAAAAGCTGATCAATAAGCTCATATTCTGTTTTGAAACTTTAATCAACTTCTTAAGATCATGTGTAAACTCTTGTTTAAGCTTTTAATTCACAAACCCATTTGGTTTTGGTTTTCCTAAACCATACGACCCATTTTTCATCTTTAAAGCTCATTAGCCCTTTCCATAAGATATAAGCTCATAAACTCTACTTATTTTAGCTTATTCTAATAAGCCATAAGCTGCAAAACTCTTTTTGATTTCAAAAATATCAAAATTATGAATTTTGGACTTAATTTGCAAATGTTTTCATGCATAGGGGTATATATCGTAACTTTCTAAAATTTATAACTAGAGGGGCTGAAAATGTAATATTCCTAAAGTTATAACTATGAGGGGATGTTTTGCCATGTTCTAAAGTTTAAGGTTTAAATTATATATACTTTATATATAAAGGACTAAACTTGTAAAAGTTTATAAACCAAGGGTATATATTGCCATTTTTCTATTCTTAAAAATATAAAACATAATATTGTTATATAAATTATAAAAATATATATTAATATTATAAAACTCGATTTTATTAAAACCCGACACATTTGTCGTTATTAATCATCGATCGACGCATTATAAAACAATTACGTTATATATTTAACGTAATTTATCATCGACTACCTTTTAAAGAAACTTAAAATCTTATCATATCACGTTACTAGGAAATTTCATATGAGGAGTCTCATTTGAGTATATGTTTTGACGAGTTTTCTGGGTTTACGATTTACAGTGCCCTGGCTCCTCAAACGATACTACATGGCCTGTGAATTATGATATTTCCACAATTATTAAATCAAAATAATATTACATTAAAACTTTATGAAGTTTTGACAATCAAACTAAGACTTGACATATTACCCCAGGTTTCGTGACGAAGCCGTTACTTTCACTTGATATACTTTTGCCATCAATCAGATTTTCCCTGTTAAGGTGAGTTCATAGCCTCACTTTTAAATCTCTTGAATATTTCATAAACTCGTGAGGGGGATACATGCTATAAACTATGAATACAAGTGTTTTCCAACTATATGCTTTCCTCAATATATTAATGCCAGAGTCTAAGTCCCTTTATAATAAAAGTCCCTCACAACATGGACCATTAATCACTTGTAACCGAACGTACTGGTTGAGTGAACGCGAATATTGTGGATATACCTATTGGGATTGACGAATCCCGTTTGTGTTACCCGGATAGGTAACCAAACGCACTATATTTGAAACTCATAGGTATATGGCAATCACCTACACCGGGGGCCATTATTATCTTTTATCTTATATATATCATGTTTGATTGATATATACACAAGTCAGATTGTGTGTCATGAGCTTAGACGCAATAATACTATTTTATATGATAATTGTGCTCATTGCAATTATTACTTATGATGACTTGTATTCAACTATTTATCATAAACCTATGAATTTCACTCAATCATTGTGTTGATCTTTTTAGCATGTTTATCTCAGGGAATTGAGCAACTTATGGCACAGAGTGGCACGGACTTGAAGATGGCTAAACTGTTATCATTTAAACTTATGTTTTCCTGTAGATTTTGGGACCTATGTTTGTAAAAACTCTGATGAATAAATGAATGATAACAAAAATTTCCAAAACGTCTCTTATTAGGTCATTTTCTATGATTATGACTGTTGTACTATGAAGTAATACCCCAGATTAGCTTCCGCTGGTATATTTGTCAAAATGGGGGTGTTACATTAGGCATTCCAACTATAGTGTTTTTTATTTTTCATAGCAAATCAATATGATAACAAATTATCACAATACTGCACGAAGCAATGTAACTCTTCTTGGTGCTGGGACTCTTCGTTGATTATACCATGTTAAGACCATAGCTATTGTTGGTAAAATATGTTTTGAGGTAACATCTCACTCAAAATCAAATTTGGTAAGTCATCTTATTAAGTCTTCAAATATTGAGACCATTGGGTAATGGGTTTGATAAAAGACATAGTCTCTTTGCAAATACATGGGATGGGGTGTAAGGAAACATTAATGTAGATTATACGTGAAGAACTACGATAGTACATTTCCTTGCTTAAAGATTTAGATGGCCTATCAGCCTTGTGAATATGTTATTCGACATTCTAAAAGGTGAATTTTTATTACCATCAGGACATCTAATTGTAGTTGTTTGCCCCAGATGAAGAGGACAGAGGGTAAAAGTTGGTTTTACTGTTAACAGCCTTAGTATGTCATTAGAATTGGTCTTTCTATTATGCGTGGCATACTTCACTTTAATCCAAGGTTTTTTATTTGGCCCATTCAACCCGTTGGAGATAAAACAAAACCTAAAGTGACCAGATCTCATTAGTAAATGGGCTGAAATTGTCACATCTATGATTATATTAGCAATATGTGCCCCTGGCGTTGGTATGGTTTTGTACGGTTGTCATAATTAACTTTATATTGCTATTCTATATGATTTCAACGAGGGTTGTTGTAGACTTTAGTTTTTTAGTGCCTTTTCTGTGCTTAACTTCTATTGTTGCTTATTTATAGATGATAAAGTACCTTTTTTATATTGAATTTGGAATGTTTACATTCTAGGTAAATGTTTTGAACAAAGATGTGGGGTTTAAGTTAAATGGATGTGGAACATGAGTTCATGGCGATGATGTCGAGCTTATACACACCCTATACCACACTGCAGTAATTAAATGGGTTAACTTTCTATCATTTTTAATACTCATATCATGGATATATGGATGTTATAATTTACTTTTATTTCATTAATTGTTTCAAAGTTGCTTATGTCCACTCACATTAATTAGATTTGTAGTTTAGATAATCTCAGACACAATAACTAGATGGACACCATTAATAGCAAATATCTAACACCCCTTTAGCTTATTTTAGACCCAAATGGCTTATTGCAGTTGCAAAATAAAAAAGGTCCAAAAAGATACTTATCTTAGTTCTTACTTATGTACCATCTTTTAGAGCTCTTTAAAATATCTTAAGCTTAACCAGAATCTATATTGTCTTTTGATACATTGGATGAGCAATTATGAGGATGTTTGGGGATTGCTTATTCAAACTGCTTATTTAATAAATCCGAGTGTATAAGCTGTTTTAGAGTTGCTTCTAACTTGACAATAAACATTTACTAAGAAAAAGAGCCCAAACGCCCTCTTAATTTTTGGTTCCAATTAAATTAGATGTCATTATTTAGTATGTTGTCATTTATATAAATAATTTTTTGTATTTGATCTGACATTTGGGTTAGACCTGCTTCCACTGATGTGTCGAATTCCCAGTTGGTTACCATTCTTGAGAAATATGTTTTGGAAGTGGCAACTGACAATCATTCAATATGACATATTATGTTGTTGCTCACTATAATTATTTTTATAGGACCATCCATATTCTATCAGTTTGGGATGGCTAAAAAAGTTGGGCAGCTACGTATTATGTATTCATTTTAACAAAATATGCAAGATGTATATGTATAGTTGCTTGATTTTTTCTGAAGGGGTTGGATATGGAATTTGTTATACACAACTTTTTTATATTACACTACTCAATAAGCATACCAACAACTTATAGAATAGTGGCTATTTTCATCCATCTTAGATTGTGATAAGATATGCGAGTCTATTTTTATCATGGTTTTAAAAGGCGCACCATGGCGCCGCAAATGCCTCGCAAAGGCGCGGGGCGTGGCCTCCACGCCACGCAATAGACCAAGGCTTTGGCTTAAGGCTTGACGTGAGATGAGGAGTGAAAAAACGTGATAAGACGCGATAAAACGTGATGCGTGGAGGCTTTTATTTTATATAAAAATGAAAAAGATTACATGCAAAAATAGTTTCTTGACTTTATTCCTTATGTATGACACTTTTTATAAACTCAATATATTTGTAATATGATATAAATATATAAATTTATAAATACTTTCATATTTTGTGCCGCTTTAAGTCACGCCTTAAAAACGTCATGACTCGCAAAGGCGTGAGGCTTGGCCATGCCGCCACGCCACGCCTCACGCTATTTATAACCTTGATTTTTATTAAAGCACACCTATTTTATTGAAACTAAATAATAAGCTATCCAAGTATATAGTCTACCTCAATTCGTGATAATGGTAGCGGTAGTCGTCGTAGTTTATTGAGTTTGTTATAGATTTTGTTATCGTTGTCTACATTAATTTGCATCTTTCGCCCCTAAATGTGATGGTAAATGATTGAGAATAGTTCTTGATTGTTACAAACTATTACTCCCTCCGTCCCATATTAAGTGTCCACAATGGAATATTTGAAGTCTTTTTTCATCAACTTTGACTGTAAATATTTGTGATTGTGTTATATAATACTTAATGAAAATTATACCAATGAAAAATACATTCAAAACTCTATCAATTCATATGTTTTGCATCAAGTATCATATAACATAAAAAGAAACAATTAAGGTCAAAGATGAAGAAAAAAGACTTGAAAAAGTCAAACTGGACACTTAATGTGGGACGGAAGTAGTATTATAGTGGCCAATGGTTATGTAAAATACCTTGAATTCAAGTGAACCAATGTGCAACACAAAAATACAAATTAAACTAATGTAAACCAAAGTTGGATTATAATCATTACAATTTACTAACATCTCATGTACGTCAAGAATCGAAACATCAATGAAGACACTTTTCTCAAACACCCTTTCTATAAAGTTCTCCTTGCGTAGCAAAGAAGCAAAATGCCATTTTCTTTATTTCAACTACATATTTTGTTCTAGAGGGGAGTCTCGATTGGGTTGGTGTTCAGTGTATCGCTCCATGGATACATGATCGAAAAGAATGCACTGGGTGCCCCGGGCATTGAGATGGAAGAACGCTTTAAGAGGCAACTCTGCTACTCTTAATACCAAGTATTTGAAATACCAAGCTAATATATTATCAAAAAATATTATTGGATGATATTTTACTTAAATAATGAAAAATAATTTTTAACCCAACATCATATCTAAAATAATAAACAAATATATAAAAACATATATGTACAAGATTTCTTATATTTAAAGAAACAAGTAAAACTATATATAACACATTAAAATGTTTTTTTTTTAAATTTTTGAAAAAACCCCGTGCGTGCACGGGTATATTGTCGCAACTTTGATCAACGGTTTAAAGAGATGATCTAATTGCACGAAAATGTAGTTTAAAGGGCATTTTATATAATTTTATGTAGCCATGTGTTGTTTTTTATGCATGTAGCATACTTTTAAAAAAAATCGATGTATTGTGTGACCAATTATGTATACTATTTGACCATTTTACCCTTCAATTTACTTACTCCAATTTATTCATGCGAGGGGTAAATTGGTCAAATAATATACACAACTCGTCACAAAATACATAAAAAATATAAAATTTGAAAGAATGCTACACAATCTAGAAAATTTCGTTGACTATAAAGGATGGCAATTAAGTTACATTTTTGTATAATAAACCCTAAACATATTACATTAAAAATAAGATTTTTAAGAGCATCTCCAATATCTATTCTTCAGCTCATTGCTCTAATGTTAAGAAGTCTTTCAACTTAAGCTCTACTTATCCTCGCCTCTCACATAGTAAATGGTCAATAACTTGAAGAATACCGGCCTATTGTTCAAAACATGTGGGTATTTATAAGAGGAAAAAAATAATATAAACTAACAAATAATATGAAAAACAACATTAAAAAGTTAGGGATTCTGATTAAACGACTATAACACTAAATAAGATGAAATAGAAAAAGAAAAAAACTTATTTTTCGCAAAGATGCAACAGTTGGATTAGAGAAAATGAAAGAGTAAGTTAATTTCAAACCAAGTTGTATAGACAAATGATTACATAGACTGCAAAGGGAGTGCAACTAATTCAGTTGCATGTCTCGAGGATTGAAAGAAAATGATTAGGGAAGTAAAATAATTCTCTTATTTTATTTTATTCAGTTGTCACTTAAGTGTTTTTAAATCTTTTATTTTTCAAATCAATAATATTAGAAAGATTAGAAAGTGAATAAAGTTTTTTTTATTAATATTGAGATTAAATTTTATTATAGTAAATATGATGTAAAAAAGTAACACTTAACTTATTTCATATATTTTTTTCTTCGGTATTTTTGAAACATATATCTTATATTTTATAAGTGTTAACATATAAACTAATTTTTGTTATCAAACTTTAATTAAATGGAATCAAATGTTTTGTGTGTTTGGTGTTACACATTTTGTTTACATTATTTTACTCTTTTTCGAATGGAAATGTTCTCAAATTATATACCAACAAAAATTAAATGACTTTTAGAGTGTTTCAAAAAATCTATTTGTATCATAATTTAGCATTAATAATTTCTATTCATACATCTAACATATTATTTATTTATATAATATCACAAATTGATCTCTTATATGAATACTATTCAACGGTTTTAAATTTAGGCCCAGTGAATTTCACGGGTTAATAAACTAGTATGAACCTATATTTAGTAAACCACCCAAAATGGGTCAAATTTGTAATTTCTCTAAAAATTGCTAAAATGTTATGATTCATACACTAAACTAGAAGAATAACCCTCTGTTCTTCGTCATCGTCAAATTGCTTTAATTAATCGTCACGTTTTGGGAAATAATTAATGTGTACCTCTGGCAGCTCCGGATTTTAGACGCTGTTGATCCCCCTATAATTACTAGAATACGATGAGATGGCTTTTTTCTCTCGACCTGTGATGATGAATTGATGTCGATCCACAAATCACAAAAGTATATAACTATGATAGAGCCATAAAGTTTTGTGCACATTACACGTACCAGTCTTTTTTTACTTGTGGTTTTTCCTTCTGGATGAAAGCCTTTTCACCGCCTAGCTAGATAAAGTGATGAACTCTTGGCATCGAACACTGTGTCACCTTCTTCCGTTGTAGATGTTGACCTTGAAGCTCTAACTGGTCTACATGGATATATGTCACACCCCGTCAGCGGCAGAAACACGAGAATACGACATAGTGATTCACATTGCACAAGATACAAGATCATACCATACATTTTTACAAAAGTTATTTACAAAACTTTACAATTTCACATCCTTGGAAAAAGCCAAACAGTTGTCTTTCAATAACCCCCCAAATGGCCGTACTGCGTTTCATATTCCGCTAACGCGTTTTGAAACACGACGAGGTCGCTTGACCTGTTCTCGTCCCTTTGTTTGACTCTTTCGTAAACAACGGTAAATTTAGCAATTTTAGGACGAACCGATTGTTTCCATTTGAGGGCGATGGTGTCGGATATTCTCCCCCATTTCATTCTCAAAGCAAGCAAGAATCGCTGACCAAAATCCCTTGAAGTTCAATGTGGTCGTTCCGCTTTCCGACACGTCGCACCAAGCTTTACACAACGCGATCTCTTCCGATGTTGTCCATGGTTGTGAATATGCCTTTCGGGATGTGGAAGACATTGTTTTGGTTAGTATATAAATTGATGGTTGTAGAAAAAAATATATGAAAAATGAGAAGAAAATGTAGGGTTTTATAGTGAATAAATGTGGGTAATTTTTTTTAATAAAATGAATAAAAGTAAATGTAACGGCTTAATTTTTTGTTTCTTCTGTTCATTTATTCGGTCTTCAAGCCTACCAAAACAATTGAATGTTCATGGGGGACGCGTTCGAATTTATTGGTGTGTAATGGTCGGAGACGCGTCCGGTCGTGTCCACCTAGGACGACCGACCGAACGATTACGTTCAATCTAACACCACCTCCCTCATCCTAAACCCTAACCCCACATTTAAGCCACTCGTTCCTTTCAGCCATAATCATTCACCAAGCGGTTTTGGTTTCAGCCATAACGAATCTTCCAAATTATATTCAAGAACCCGAACCGAATAGTTTCTCCATGTTCTTCACAGGTTTGTATCCATAAGAGTAAACATTTATTTTGAATGTGATAACTAATTCTAATTTTTGTTATTATGTCAGTTGATTTTTAAGAAACAATGAATTAACCTTTTACCAATTCATTCAAAAAAAGCAAATATCATTCAAAAACCCTAAGCCGCCATCATCATCAAAAAATCAACACAAATCGGCATCTTCGATTCCTGGATTTAAAAGTTAGTTTGTGCCGTCACCATGGCCTCCACAGCCGCATCGCATCATCACCTCCACTTTCATCACCACATCATCCACGTCACACCCACCTCACCACGAACCCCACACCCACCACCGATCTCCACGCCACTGCCACCGCTGCAGTCAAGACCCACAGGGTGCGGTTGGTTTGTATCGGCCCCACATAGGGTGCGTTTGGTTTTAAACCACCATAAAGTGGTGCGTTGGTTTTTCATCAACCCAACCGGGTGCGTTTGGTTGTTGATAAAAATCCACCACGAGGGTGCGTTTCGTTTGGGTTTTAATAACTGAATAGGGTGCGTTTGGTTTCGTCCTCAGCCAACCGGGTGTGTCGGGTTTTGGGTTTAGCACCAAGGGTGCGTTTGGGTTTGAAATAAGCACCAAGGGGTGCGTTGGTTGGCTGTGAAACCGTACAAGGGTGCGTTTGGTTCTTGGTTCACCACCATGGGGTGCATTTGGTTGTTAAAAGCCGCACCAAGGGTGCGTTTGATTTTCATAAACCGCACAAGGGTGCATTTGGGTTGGCTGCGAAACAGCCAAGGGTGCGTTTGGTTGTTCTAAACCGCACAAGGGTGCGTTTAGGTTAACAGTTTCACCCAAAGGGTGCGTTTGGCTGTGCAGAATCACAGCAAGGGATGCGTTTGGGTTAACATAAGCAACATAGGGTGTGTTTGGTTTAGCAGTTTCGCTATAAGGGTGCGTTTGGGTAACAGAAACACCGTAAGGGTGTATTTGGGTGAGCAGAAAATCAGCAAGGGTGCGTTTGGTTAATATAAATCGATAGTTAAATATATCGTAAGATTTTATAAATATAAAACTGGATATAATGGTGGTTTAAATGGTTAAATAAATGTGATATTTATAATTTAGTTTAGTTTAGATATATATATAGGGATGGGTTCTAGGGAAAACCATATTTTGCTAGAAAACTCAGAAAACCAAACAGATGCCCTAAAAAAACCAAACAGATGCCCTAATTTTTTCAGGCTATATAAAAGATTTTTTAGGGCATCTGTTTAGTTTTTTAGGGCATCTGTATGGTTTTTTTGGGTTTTTACATAGAGTAAATCGAGGCCATATTTGCCTGAAAAAACAATTTTTAGCCTGAAAAAATTAGGGCATCTGTTTGGTTTATTTAGGGCATTTGTTTGGTTTTTCTGGGTTTTCCACCGAAATTAGGTTTTCTCATGATCCCATCCCTATATATATATATATATATAGACAAACCTTCATTTAAGAAGGCTAATTTTTGTGAGAAGGAAAGAAGACATCTTAGCCATCCATTAGCCCCTCCTTTTTAGATCTAATGGCTTAGATTAGATTAAAATTTGCACTAATTTTACACTAAACAAAAACAAAAGGACCTTTATGTAATTTCACATTCAAAAGTCATAGGGGTCTGATTGAAATTCCTTCATTTCTTACGTACCAAAAAAATCAACTTTATTTCTCTCTCTTTCTCATTAGCCATTCCCGTCTACTTCACACACACTAAAACACACACGAACACACACACTACCTAATCTCCGACGTCTTGGATCATCTTTCCAGGAGAGTGATGTGCAACGTATTCCAACAGATCCAATTGATGTTTTTTTGATCTAATCTGATATAAATTATATCTTTTTAACAATCTTTTGAGTTTTGATGATGAATCCGTGTGTTAATCAACCTTTAATCGAAAAACTTTTGAAACGGTTTGCTAATGTGGATTCAGATGCTAAGGTACTTGTTTTCAACTAATTAATAATATTACTGTTTGTAATTATAAAGTATGTGTTTGTATTGTGTATGTATTT
>BQNB010076118.1:19823-31254 GCA_026074375.1 Tanacetum coccineum | reverse complement strand
GTGCCGATTGCCTGGTAACCATTTTTCCTTTAAATTTACACATATTAGCTGTAAGTAAAAAAGATTGGCCACGTGATATAGTATCTTGTTTAGTAGATGTTGAACCTATATAACATAATGTAATTACTAAACTTATTGTCATAACGTATTAGGCGTAGCTGATGCAAAACAAATAGGTATCACTTATATAGACACATAAATATAATGTATGTAAATTATTTATTCGGAATGTGAACTACATGTTGAATTTTCACTTTTACGTGGACGCCCCCTAGATATAAGCTTAAGCATGTCAGATGTGTTTAAGGAAGACTGGCCATGCGATAGATTATCCTTTTTAAAAGATGTCAAACCTGTGACAAATGATAGTATTAAATATAGTGTCGGGTTCTAAGATATTGAAAAAATATATATGGGCACTACTAACATATAAAGGAAATCATAGTAAAACGATGAGTTAATAATTTAAGTGTGTACCTAAATTGGTTTGGATGGGTGTTTGGCTATTAAACGTTGAACACGTTTTGTTTGGCGCTATAAATGTCCCTGTAATTAAATACAATAAGTAAGTATTATAGCTTGAGCATGTTATTATTTGTATAAGAACAGTGATAGTTTAATATTATGAAAAATTTCTAATATCTTTTGTTGATGTTTAGATATTTGCATTAACAATTCCTGAACCATTAAGTAATGTAGATTTAGGGGTTAGAGATGCAAGATGTGTATGTTGTTGAAGTGGTGTACCTAAACACAAATTATATTTGTTATAAACCTTATACACACGAAATATAATGTAAATAAAATCTTCTTGAATGAGGTACATTACTTGTTGAAATGTCACTTTTGCGTGGACGTCCCTTTGGGCGAAGTGTTAAATCCATCAATGGTCCAGAAAGAACAATATTAGGAGATTTAATTGATGCAAGTGACAACGATGTAGGTGTTCTTGTTTCTGTTACAAAGCATCAGCTTGTCAATATGAAACAATTTGATGATTATTAATTTATATTAACAAATATTAGCTACATAAATTAAAAATTAAACCAAGCATTACGTTTTGAAGTGTTGTTTTTGCGAGAGGTTAATTGTCGAATACTTGATGGTACTAAATTGATGTGTTGTGCTAACTTGTTTACTGAAGTATTAACCTGAGTAGGAGTTTCACATTCGGATTTTTTATTAACATCTTATGAGCAACAACTTTTATCTGCAAATAACACAAAAGAAAACAAATTTAAAAACATGCAATAATATTAGTTTACTTGATACTTTCTATAAAGTCTCATAAATTACCTTTTTGGATAGCATTAACAGCCTGAATTTTTTTTGGCCTTCCAGGTTTTCTTTTACTATTAAGTAACTCATTAATCGAACCTGAGATTAAAACAGATTAAAACAGATACATATATATTGTGCTGTTGATACTGAATAAAACATTTGTAAAACAAACTATATAGCTATTGTAGTTAGTTAGTGAGAAACAAACTTCCGGTAATTTCTATGAGTGGGCGTCTTATGGACGGTCTTCCAACAGCTCGCTTGGAAATGTCGATTGTGATATCACTTGTTAACAAAACTTGATTTCCATTAGCTTTCCTCTTGTTGTTGATTGTATGAACTGTGACTGAAAGTATAAACAAAGTAACAAAGAAACAATGCAATATCAGACTATATTATAGCTAAACTAGATGTAATTTAGTGTTTTGGTAATGTTATACTTTGGTAAAAATTATTGTTGATTAAAAATGACCTAAACATACATTTTGGTGTTGTGACACTAACATTTGTTCTTGCATGATTCTCTTTATCTTCATGCATTTCGTTCATGAAGATGAAACTGAAATACAGGGCCTGTTTGGCAAGAGCTTTTTTGAAGCTTTTTATGGAGTTGTAAGATTTTTGTTATAAAAATAATCTCTTCCATAACAAATAGCTCTTGAATGCATCAACTTTAAGCTTTTATTTTAAAAAAATAACTCTTAAATGAAAAGCTCATTCATAAAGCTTTTAGGATTGTTAGGAGCTGTTAAAACTATAAATTACTGATATACCCCCAACCATATTATAATCTATATAAATATGTCCTTTTAAGTTAATTTACATCTTATAATTACAGTCAACAACTAATTTACCAAACACTTTTATTGAAAAAAAAGATACAGCTTGTAGCTCATGTTAACAGCTTTGCAGTTTACAGCTTACAGTTTATAGCTTACAGCATACAGCTTACAACTATTTTTGCCAAACATACCCATAATTGATTTGGTGCAAATGATGGCTGATTGTTTTTTTGTATAAACCCTAAACTAAAATTTTAACACATTAATATAAATGATATGGTGATTAGTTGTTTTTTAAAAGTTTCCAAAATAAAAGAGTCAAAAGCAAATTTATCTCCTACAATTTTGCATATTATATAATTGAAAATTTATCTCCTACCATTGCAAGTTTCTTAAAAAGTGATCTTTATAAAAACCCAATTATTGATTAGTTAATTATTGAGTGATCTATCTGCCATTGAATAATGTTTCTTAAAATATAAATGTTTTAAAAATTATCTAATACGAATAAAATTTGTGTATACAAAATGAAGAAAAGCATTATGAAAAATAAATTTCATTAATAAGCCATCAAAATGGGTAAATACCTTGGTCTTCGGGATGACTTCTATAAATCTAACTAAGGTATCAAATACCATATAATAATAAATGAACTACAACAACTTCCAGGTCGTGTAATATGCATTCATAGGGGATTGCATAAAAACGTGACTATTATGTTTAAACATCCGCAGCTTTTGCCTGAAAAAAAAGAATAATATCACATAGTTAACCTCACTATATTATAAAAATGAATAAGTAAAGATTTACCTTCTTCCTGAAGCTCATTCCCCATCTTCCGTATCAGCATTACAATAGTAAGTTATAAATACACAAATAAAATTGTTATCTACGATAAAGTAATAGCAATTACATAAATAATACATGCAATGAACATTATTCAAACGAAAAGTAATAAAAAAACCATTCAAATGGCAAAATTCATTTAAACATATACCATCTCCATGGTATAGAAACATAATAAAAGTCAAAAAAAGGCCGTTGAAACGGCAACAATTGTTTCAATCATATACCATCTCCATGGTATAGAAACCTAATGTTTACTTTGAAAAAAGTAAACTTATTACAGGAAGCCAAACAAAGTCATCATGCGAAATTAAAACATAAATTGTTCATGCAAGCGCACTTGCAAAATTAAACTGAATAAAACCAAGGAGATGGATGTAGCAGACTAATCTTCAGGCTCCACTTTCACTGGAACCAAGTCTGGGATATTGGAATTCCCACCTTCATCTTCGGGATCACTATCAATCTCATCAAGGTCAATTACCACACGCCTCTTCTTGGAACCAGAACTTTCACCACTGCCGGACGCCTCGCCCGCATTAATAGGTGACTGCATATGAAGGACACGATTGACAGTGGGGTCCAAGATGTTAACCTTTTTTATCAGAGTTGATGGGGTGAAGAATTCATCAGCTTGTACCTGTAAATAAAATAGGCTTTAATAAGTTTTGAATATGATATAAATTTTTAATTGACACTTTAAACAGTTTAGAATGATAGTCTTTTTTACATCTTCTTGTAGCTCATCCTCAAGAAAGTCTTTTTTTAAAGTGGTTTATATGTTCAATATCTTCAGAAAACGCATCACAACGGTAATTATGATTGTTATTGTTCACATTATATTCAAAAAAGAAAATCTTAAACAAACATTTCTTGCCAACAATACTATCCAACTCCCCTAGCCAGTATTCATCAGGGTCCATCCCGTGTTTCTCCATCAATTCCCAAGCCGTATAGCCAGATAGATTGAAAAAGTTATTATTGAACAAAACAACAGGAGCCGAGCCTGACTGATCAATCGGCCTTATAATCACCTTAAACCTTCATGAAAATAAGAAAGGTGTATCAAATAGATTGTAAAAGCGCGTATGTATATAAATACAACAATTCAGAGAAAGGAATATAATATTTGTTACCTGGATGCCACTTGAACATTTCCATGTTCATCACAGATAAAAGAAGGCTTGTCGTTCCTTCCCATAAGAGTATCAATCCTTTTGTTACATTGCTTGCAAGCGTATAGGCCCACCCATGTTCTTTGTGTATCTTGTGTATTGTGGCAGACACGATACAATGGGTATCCTGCAATATATAAATGATAATGTGGTTCAATAGTAATCATTAAAAAAATACCAAAATCTTTACTTATATAAAAGCAAAGCAATAGGATGAGAAACCAACCGGATCACATTCACGAATTCCACCAACCATCTTCTTCACACATCCCTGAAAAAATTCAGCTATAGAAACCACCTTCAATTCCGACGCGAAAACTAAAATCTTATATTGAGATGGATCATATCCCTCGTGTTCTTGGACCCTATAATATAATTAAGAATAGTAATAATGATAAGCTTTAAAAGTTATTGAAAACAGAATAGATACAAACCTAGTTCGGAAGGCAACTATTTCAGGAATGTCACGGTTAACATAAATCTTAGTTCCAAATAATGCGTTGTGTATTGTCGGTGTACCTGAATTAAATATATTACATACATTATTGGTTTATTTAATAAATATCTATTTGGTACATCCATGTTTATGTAAACAAAATATGCTACAATTACCATCCCAATACTTCATTTTCGCAAGCTGAAGTATAAACACAACATGTCTAATTGCATCTCGTTTGTTTGCATATTCATCCCACATGGCTGCCCATATGTCCAGAACATGAAATCCAAACGATTACCCCTATAATACACATACATAGATGCTTAGTATGGTGGTTATTTGATAATTAAAATGGGTAAAAAATAATATATTCAAAAGTGATAAATTAATACTTACTCAGCATCTTCTACAACAACTGTCCTACGAATTTTTTTCCCAGCAGCAGACATAACGGGTACAATGTCCCCGATACCGATAACAGAACCAATCACGTCTGTATAAAAAAGCAGACATAAGTAAATATATAATTTTCATGCAGATTAGAATATTACAATTTTGATGTTAAATAAATACATACCAACAACATCATTTTCATAGTATTGGTGTTAAACAGGATCCAACAAACGGTTGTATGGCTCGAGAATGAAGCCGTGAGTATTGTTGTCAAACAGTTCGATCCGAGTGACAGTTGTTGACCTGAAAAAACTAATCTTGTACCTATGAGGTAACAATGGAAGCCTTCCACTGTTCTCAGCGATCCCAAAGTTTGAAATGATGTAGCATTATCCTTCCTCAAATAAAGGCTCAAAATGAAACATAAATTCCTTTTTGATGTAAACTTGTATCCTGTTGTTCTGCAATATCAAATATTTTATTTTGTTAGCATTGGCCGTCCTCAAATAAAGGCTCAAATGATGTATTATATATTTAACAAATAGTGAATAAAATTGTTTTTAAATACCTGGGCATCTTGCAACACCATATCCAGACTATAAGGATCATGAGCAGCATTGATCCAGTAGGAATGCCATATTGATATACACCTAGCTTGAACAGATATGTCATCCAACATAGGATCGACATCACTGGTAGGTGTTATTTTCCTATCCTTGTCATTGCCTGATATATAAAAATGGAAATGGCCCTTATTAGGATATAGTTACAAAATAAAATATGATATCATTAACTAAAATGCTGTTCCCTAATATTTGAAAGAAGTAGCAGTGTGTACATATCAATAACGAGATAATAAATAAAATAGCTAACCTCCAGAACCACTACAAGAACCACTAAAACCCTTAGAACCACCATAACCTCCACTCTTCCTGAAACTGCTACCTCCTGGAACACTTGGTGATTTCTGATAGCCCATGTTGCTAATTCTTTTCCCAGAAAACCTATTATTCATCTTTATGTGAATGAGATGAAATGTGATGACGAATATGATTTTTCTTGGTGATTAGCCAGGGTATTTACAGATACAAATCCTATGTTTATCACAAATCTTTAAAATTGGTATACATTTCAAATAAGCTGAGATTTGATGGAAAATTTTTAAAAACATAGGATCATATCAAAAAAAAATTGTTTTAAACATAGTATGGCTTTAAATTGATTGTGTAAAGTCAATGATTTTCAAATAAGCCGAGATTTCATGAATCATTTCAAAAAACATAGGATCATATCCAAAAACAATTGTTTTAAACATAGTATGGTTTTAAATTGATTGTGTAAAGTCAATGATAATCAACCTAGAAATTGAATTTTGAAATATCCAACTAATCGAATAGGGGAGTAACTTTAGGGTGTTAGTTTGGGAATGTGATCTCACCCATACTGCAGATATTTTTGTTAGGGTTATAGTATTGTGTTTTGTAACGCATCACACTTTTTTTAGTAGATATCAATCACAAAACTTGGCATGGCATAGTGGTTGAGTCACTGCTTCTTATATGCCATGACCAGGGTTCGATTCCTATAAGTGACTAAATTTTTAATCATTTTTAATCAATTTTCGGGAAACTAATAAGATGTTGACGAAAATGCCCTTGTGTGCCATGTAGATGCCATGTCATTGTTAACTCATATCCTTGCTTCTATCCTTACTCCTATATACTGTATAAATAAAGATGTTATATTTAATGCTATTATTAAAATACATCTTCACTCCAAAGTACAATTAATATAATACATGGTACAAATCAAACAAGCTATTAATCAATAATACCATAAAACATTTCTTCTAAGCATTTGTCAAACCAGCATTTCATACAATGAATACGGAAATTGATCATTCGATTGTACTAATTACTGTTACAACAATTAATTAACATTAAACATCTTATGTTTAAGAACACTTTTTATAATTACAATCATTATATGACAATGACTCGAAAAACATTTATGATTACAATTTTCTAGTTTTGAATATTAAATTTTCAAAACGCAAAATATAAAAAAAGAAGGTGTATTAAACGGAAAAGAAAAATGTAAATGTCACGTGTATCTAAAACAAAGTTTTGGAGAATGAAACATACTTCAAAACGCGATTTTTGTATGCATAATACAAAACGACACACATCAGCTTATCATTTCTCACCACGACAATCGCTTTGCTACTAGCAACGCTTCAATATCTGATATTATTATATGAAATATGTTGCTTAAGGCTTGTTTCTTTTTTTCTTGGCTTTTGTTACAATATCTAATTTAACCACTTAATGGATGGAAATAGGTTTTTATGTGTCTATAGAATGAAAGAATTTCAAAGAGAGAGTAAAGAAAAGTAAACACCTCCTTAGTCTCATCGCGCGGGTATACACAATAAAAAAATAAAAAATTCTCTTTCTTTTCGATAGGTGTCTTCTTCTACCTCTAGCTCTCCACCCTTAAAAACACACATCTGCTTTTACAGTTCCATAATTGGCTTCTCTTGTAATATAGCATTAACTTTAATATGATGCCCTGGGCGTCGCCCACCTCGCCCTGTACCAAGGCCGGCACTGGTGAGGACAACGGTGGCGAGGACGGAAGTGGTTAGGACGGTGGTGGTGAGAACGATGATGGGATGAGGACGGCGGTGGTGAGAACGACAATGGGGTGAGGACGGCGGTGGTTAGGACGGCATCAACACCATTCTTTCTATAATATAAGTAAGTAAAAATGTTTGAATTTTCAGACTTTCTATTTAAAGAATGTCCCAAATACATTATAATGTAGTTATAGATTATAGATTATAGATATAGATTTTAGATTATAGATTATAGATTATAGATTAATATAGTGTGTGCTTTTGAAAAGTTGTCAAGTTTAGATTTGATCAAATTTAAGGTTTTTTAAAGGGTACTTAGGGGTTATTTAGGCAAACTACATTAATTTAAAGGTTTTTCAAGATTTCAAGATTCAACAAAAAGCATACACCGTTTATATATAGTATACATAGATATGTGTTGCATTCATTGTTGATACAAAATATTTATAGTTCTGTAGTTGTGTGGTTGAGTAGGTTTAGATGCACAGGGTTAATGACATGTTTCAGTCACATAATTTCAGTAGTCTTATGATCTAACGCTACATACTGTTTTTCAATTGAAATTTATGCAATGTATGAGTAGTAAATGATGATGTGATTAGTATACCTAAACTGATAAATAAATGGATATATTATTGATGACGTATAATGGGTATACCAAGCCTCTGGGCTTGGGCCACATTATCACTTGGGCTTTTTGGCTAAACCTATCAATAACAGGCCATGGTAAAGCCCAAACTCGCGTGGGCTTCGGCCCCGAACCTAACGATCCGTCCGCGGATCCATTTGTAGTCGATCCGTCCGCGGATCCACTTGTAGACGATCCGTCCGCGGATCCACCTATAAGACGATCCGTCCGCAGAACATCTGCGTCCGTTCAAAACGATTGTCGCGGACCCTTGCCCGACAAGGGACCCACTCCGGCCATTACTAAAGTAACCGAAATACTAGGAAACCCTAGTACTAGACACCTATAAATAGGGGTCACAATACATCCCAAAAGGTACACAATTATTCTTATTCTATCTGACACATACTCTGACAATGAATACTTACTCTCACGCCGGAGTCTAATCGTGGGGTCCGTCCCCACGGTAAGGCTAACGGTTTACTTTTAATTGTGCAGAAAATCATCACTTCTCTTGCTCTAGTACAAGATCCAGTATCCAAGTCGCTTGAAGGCCCGACCTGACAAGAGACTTGACACGCTACCAAGCCCAACACGAATTTTGTACTAACAAGTGGCGCCATCCGTGGGACCCTTACGCAACCACGTTTTCCTAAAAACTCACCATGAGCACTCACGAACAAATCACAAACAATCCCACGTCCGCCGTGAGGAACACAGGGGGAAGGAATGGTCCCCAGGGGCTTGAGGAACCTATGTCTGACGAGATTCTTAGGGAAATGTGCGACAAAAATTATCATCAACTTTTGCCGCTCATTGCTGAAAAGATGCAAAAAGAAAAAGAGCAGAAAGACAAACAGAACCGGTAGAAGTACGACCTGATCTATGGCTGAAGATCAGATAATGGGAATTCAAATTAAAAAAAGATAAGAAGTCGTGAAGAATCGCCTACTCTAATCCCAACACCAACCCCCGAACAGAACCTAGAAAAGGGCAAACGAGACAGTATTCCTCGAGAAGCCCATCACACGCTCGCCAGTGTATTCAAAAAGACTCAAAAAGAACAGATCCCCTTCACATGCAAACACCCCGGCAGCGGAAAGAAGGAGGCGTGTTTAATAGGTTGGGAAGAAAGGAGCCACTACTCCGCACGTTCTGATAGTCGTCGGCGAAGTCCCCAAGCAAAAAGAACTGAAGTTGAAACAAGAGGCGTCAACAAAAGCGAACACCTTCTCGTGCGACTAGAAGCCAATACTACTCGGAAAGTGAGAAAGTGAGAGGAGGTCATTGGAAATCCAAGGGGTCAAGAAGGAGAAATCAAACACAAAACCGATGGAGATGATCTCTATCAGCATCCTTGGACCATGGTTGGAGGGAAAAGAAACCCTTTCACACCCCGGAATCCAGGCACTTAGTCTCCCGAGGACTATATGCCAGCCCACTCTAGAATAACATACGATGGGAAGCAGAGAACAGGAAGATCACTATAAAGTTATTTCAAATCAAGCCCAAAAAACAGTAAGGTTGGGCAATTGGTGGGTCAACTATGGCGAGACATTTACACTAGAGCCATTATTTTCAAGATCGTCAACCCTCAACGGGAATGCCCAGAGTTTTGTTTGACAAGCTACCAAAAGAGTTGATTTGATAGCTAAGAAATGTAAGAAACAGCGTTCAGGAAAATTACCTATCACAAACAAAGCAATCAATGGATCCGGTGGAGATAACATCAACATCAAGCAAAGAAGATTGGAGAATCTACGGAATACTTCAAGAAAGATATAAGGCAAAGTCCAAACGAAGAAGGAGCTCCGGAATGCATGAGAAACTCCGTGGTTTAATGCATGGAATAAACCCACCCTGGATTAAATCAAGCGTCTATAAAGAAGAATTTCCGAGATCTATGGACAAATGTACAGAAGACTAACGTCTTTTATTCCCTTACAAGGGGAAGTTTGCTGCAACTCAGTCACGGTCAGAAAAACACCATCAGGAAACCATCAGAGGGAGGGAACAAGCCGAATTCAAGAAAGGCTCAAAAATAACAAAGACCGGATCGTAAGCTGATAATTCTCACTTCTACACACAAAACTCCAAAAGAAATTTTTGCTCTGGAAAAAAGGAAAGTTTCAAGCACCATCCCGAAATAAAAATGGTAACTCCTGTGGAAAAAAAGAGATCCGAAACAAGTACTACACTCTCGCGCATTTCATTCGGATACGGGTCACAGCACAGACGAGTGCATGCAGTTGAGAAAGCAAATAGATGAAATGATCAAGGCTGGAAAACTGTCGCAATTCATCAAGGAATTAAAACATAACGACAAGCTGAAAGCACCAAAAAGAGGGGAAGCATCTGGAAAGGATAAACCCCTGACTATACTAATGATCCAACCATGGGAAAGAGTGGCAAAGCCTAGGAAAACCAATAGCTTCTCTCCGAGACAGCAATGTCTTTTTCCACCCCTAAGGTATAAGAGGGGACGAGGGCCCAATGATGATCGTAGTCGAAATGGGTCCGGACACTTTGTGCAGTAGGGTTAATACGTTGACGGCGGAGCATCCTCAGAAGTCCTTGTATGAACATTGCATTCATAAAACTCCCCAAATAGATAAGAGGATTCAAATGGTTCGCTGGCCACCACCCAACTTATTCGGATTCACAGCGGAGAGACCATTTGGCCGTGGCCATATAGCCTTGCTAGTAAAAATAGGTTATAAGTACACTCCCACCTCCGCTTAGGATAACTCACTGGTTATCAGTTCACCACCCCAACACAATGAAATAATAAGCAGGCCATGCATAAAAAAAATCCGCGCTGTACCATTCAACAGCCCACGGAATGTTGAAATTTCCTCGTTGAAGGCGGCGACGGTAATGTTACAGATTAGTAGGGATATTCTTATGAAATGGCTATGATCTCTGACCTAGCACCCATCCTCCCGCAGCAACACCAAGTACATGAATAGAAAAATAAATATAGCAATCCACCCGGAGTACCCTGAACAGACAGTTGCCATAGGATCAACATTAACAGAAAAAGGACGTAAAGAACTATGTTCCTTGCTCAAAAACCAAAACTGGATATTTTGCCTGGAAGCCAGCAGATATGACGTGCAATCCCCACGAAGCCATCGCTTGAATAATCGGTGAAGGATATTCACCAGTCCAGGCAAAAGAAAAGAGGACAGGACCCGGAGAAGAAATAGGCATTTCCAAGAAGAAGTGGAAAAATTATGAAACGCTGAA
>BQNB010076118.1:4823-14823 GCA_026074375.1 Tanacetum coccineum | reverse complement strand
GGTCTACCGCAGCAATGAAGCAAGTCATGCCAAGGACGGAGGTAAACTTGGACCCAAGTGGGAGGGACCATATGAAGTTAAAGAGTCGCTTGGAAAGGGAGCTTACAAACTAAAAGACCGCAAAGGAAATGACATGCCGAGGTACCTGGAACATTTGTAATCTAAAAAAATGTTATATACAAGAAATGTAAGAAATTCGCCCAGCACAAGATGCTATGCCGAAAGTGCAATATCTGAATTAAATATCTCATCTAGTAATATTTTGAATTTCAATAGAAAAAGTGGGGATTATGGCTAACCCTCACAATGTTTTAAAATTTTTAAATTATCATTACTTTTGCAAATTTATATTAATAGATTAAAGCATGCATGCAAGGAGCCATGGCTCCACAAAATATTATCCCGTATAATAAAACAGGTTAGCAACACCTCAACATTAACTCAGGCGCGAAAAGGTATTGCAAGCCCGGCGCCGGAGAAAATAACCCACAAATATTCAAAAAGACTAACAAAATATGAACGTACACCAGTTAACTAGACAAAGATAGCGAACATAGCATCGAAAAGCTTGTTATGGTACGGACCTACCATTCTAAACCGTACGAATAAAGATATAAACTTACAAAGTAAATAGTCAATTTACAACAAAGCAGCAACGGCCAAGACATAACGGCCACGCATTACAAAATAAAACATGGCATGGGTCACGGCACAATCTTCAAAGAACGAGGAACTCATCAAGGTGGGGCATACAAACCACACTAATGTTCCCAAATCTTCATCCCGGTCTATATCATCAACACAGAAAGCAACTCAGCAGACAGGGTTCTAGCTATCACTCCAATAAATTCTGAGAGGACAAAGGAGTGAGAAACTATATCCACACATTAAACAACCGCCGAAGAGCAGCGGTAATGCTTCCTCGCACCCTCGGTCGGCAACGATTGTGAACGATAAGAAGCGCAAAGGATAAAGAAGGTCACCCCAACAACAGCATTCACATCAGCATAATAGATTGGGAACGTAGATTGCTCGAGGGGCACGGCTGAAGAAAAGCAGCTTCAGGAGATTTTGCCACAGGTCCGTCCGAAAAAAAACAATCTAAGACCTCATCCATCCCGGAGTCTTTCATGGGACTTAAACAAATGACATCAAGGAAAATCTCGCTTCTTCAAGAGCTCGATACTCTTTACCGCTCTCAAAATAGTTGTTCTTCCTGGCAGTCTCAGGATCGAAAGCCCACGACGGCGAAAAGTAAGTTTCCACCCCCCTACCTTCCCAAAGCAATTCCATGTTCATGTCCGGCCGCTAAACCCTCTTGCATACCATAATCCACGGCTCGTCCTAATAGCAAGACCCCCAAAATTTCCCGTTGGTACCACGTGGATTTCAAACATTTAAACATAAAGCAGTTTCCATCCCTGTGGGTCAGCAGCCATTCTTCGTAGCCAGCCTAAGCATCAGGTAAGCAGGGAAAAATTCCCCCCCAGACGACCGGCTGCACACATCCAAAAGTTGCCTCAACTCGTGCTACACGATTGTTCAAAACTCCTAGCTTGTTCTTCCTGCTGGCTACATTTTCCTCTTCTCTTTATAATCACGAAAAGTGGAATGAAGAGGTAGAAAACCCTGCAAGAAAGGGAGTTAATTTTAAAAAAAAAAACCGTAATAACGGTAAGTCCATACAGTAAATATGACCTCAGAAGGCAAGACCCATCCTCTTTCGGAGGACAAGGAAGTAATCAAGCTCCTGGGCGTCACCACATCACTTGAGAGTCATCAAGGTCGACTTGAGATATGAAAGCACGAGTAATCAAGGAGGGAGATGTCAGTATCCTTCTTGAAACAACATTCTTAGAGCCGACACCCTCACGCGCTCAAAATGGATTTATTATCCGCAGTCAAAAAACGAAACCTGATCAACTTGAACGAGGAACCCCTCCGAAGAACACCTGTCTCCTTCTCCTTCAGCAAAGACTTCATCCTAGAACTCAGCATCCTTTTTTCCCAAAGAAGAACCCCCCGGGCAT
The DNA here is from genome assembly GCA_026074375.1 of Tanacetum coccineum. Lineage (NCBI taxonomy): Eukaryota > Viridiplantae > Streptophyta > Magnoliopsida > Asterales > Asteraceae > Tanacetum > Tanacetum coccineum. Next base: position 12,793 of record BQNB010076118.1, on the reverse strand, counting down.
CATACTTACCAACGAAGCCAGACAGTCATTAAGTTCACAGCACCAGTGTTCAGCACGTTACCCTCACCTCCGACCCAAGACATATCTGTCGCGCCGCTCCCACATTAAACTCCTCAAATAATTGATCATAATCCATATTGCGGAGTGTGGAGAAAAATCGTGGGAGCGACAACGGTCAACCCAACGTTCACAAGAAAAGCCCGTCATCTAAGCAGATATTCGTTGTGTATGGTTCCAGCGAGGAACATACCAACGCTTGGCAACTCTTCCAGAATTCAAGACGGCCGTCCATATAACAGTCATCCGACTCCTCCGACGTCTCCGGCTGGGAAGACCCACCACGCCCTGTACGTGGGTAAAACAAGCGTCTTGCCCCGCTAGAATTCACAATATCACGTAGTTGTACACGGGGCATCCGCAGCGCAGGAACTAGCAAAAAATAATAATGTTAAAGTACAGGTACAGAAAAAATCAAAGAAAAATGGCAGGCACGAATGTACCTCGGCATGGTAACATGGGTGGGGATATCCGCTGGAGAAGAAGCCCCTAATGTAAGGGAGCCTTCCGGGAGGGACTGCCTCAGACTAGCAAGCGACTTCCCACCTGTCCCAGAAGCTAGGCTAGGATGATCTATCCTCAATCTTTTAGCAGGAAGAGGGTCGCTTCGCTTTAACAACTTCTTTCCTCTTAGGCCTTCCTCTCTCTCCCGTCCCCCGCCTCCCGGGCTGGCCTCTCCTGAGGCAACATCTTCATCTTTCTCAGATCCACACGTTCACAATCAAATTCCCGGTCTGTTAGATTCGAAGAAAGCACTCTCCTTAATAACATTCTCTACAACATTCCCTTCCTCGGAAGGAGTCAGAAAACCTCCGCAACGACAACTCCAGAGCCACTACCGGCTTGCTTGCAAGTGCCGCATCAGGAGACACCAGGTAAACGAAACACTGCTATTATTACTATCAAACAACGTCACAAGCTCCTCCCCCTTTCTGAACTTCTTAATTCTAACCTTTAGCACCTTATCGGGTGTCCGCGGTTCCCTGATATAGTCAAGCCCCAAGCCCCCCCCATGTCTGCGAAAATAAAAATCAAGACTAAACACCTACACAAAAAATACATAAAAAAAGGGGTAAAAGCATTCCCACAAGGCCAGTAATTTCACCCAGCCCTTCTATCATGGTCCCCATCAAAAAATCAGGATAATAATTTTCACCAAAAGGATCAAAGGAATAAACCCACAAGAGCAAAAAAGGCATTCCGGGATACCGCCGAAGGGAGCTTTATTTAGAAGAAAAGAATCCGTACCAGCCTGCTGCTTGACGAGTAGTAAAGAAGGAGCCGGATCCTTCTACTCCAACACGCCCCCCCAGATACACAAGGAAACCGAAGATAGGAAAACACTCGGGAATCAACCCAGAAAAAATGGTCCCGCTCCAGTTCTTAAAAGAAATCGTGAGGCTTCGAGAGACAAGAAGGAGCCGATAGAGAACGTTTCGCAAATGAAAACAATCCGTCACTATACATACGTGTATAAAATGCACGGAAAACAGATACCGAGGGGCCAAGTTCAAGTACGCGCGTCAAAACCTCGAAATGCGATATACGAGCAGCACCAAAGGGGGATAATTTTTGAGAAATAATATACGTAAATATTTGAGGAACAGATACAAAAATTTTGGTAAAAGGAATCCTAAAGCCAACTAAGTTAATCAAATAACCTAGTATAGACACCCACTTTAACCCTCAGAAATTGGGATGAAAGTCCTATCTATCTCGCCCCGCGCAATAGATGAAACTTTCAATCGTGAATATAATAACTATCGCAAAAGCTTTCTACCATTTCTCGGGTCATAATAGAATGTTTATTAGCCATTTTGAAGAACAACCAAGATAGATGCTAACCTGAATCTCGGAAAATTGAAAACGAGGAAAGAGACGCACGAGGAGTTAGAGGTAAAAGCTAAGAAATTAACAATGGAGGCGGAAAAAGAATTTCGTGAAGAAAAAAACAGTAAAAAACAATTGGTATTATATACTTTGGGATAATTACTCCTACCAGATACTTATGATTACCGCCACGAGACTTGCCACATGCCTATCACGATAAGAAAAGCGCACAGGAAACATGGTTGAAAATCTCTGCCACATATCCAAAAGATAAAAGGACAGCAACGCTCCACGAATTGAAAGAAGCGTCACCCAACACAGAAAGACCGTACAACACAAAAACAGAATGCGAGAGGAAATAAAAGTAAAAGTCAAGCCATTGATGCACCGCACGCAGGAAATATCCATGGGCATTATCATACTAGACTGTGGGGACTTGAAGACTTTATAATGGGTATAACCAATCCTCTCGTGGCTTGGGCCACATTATCGACTTGGGCTTTTTTTGGCTAAAACCTATCATTAACATGGCCATGGTAAAGCCCAAACTCAATCGCGTGGTCGTTTCATCGGCCCCGAACCTAACGAATTCCGTCCGCGGATCCATTTGTTAGTCGATTCCGTCCGCTGATCCACATGTAGACGATCCTTCGCGAGGATCCACCTAAAGACGATCCCGTCCGCAGAACTTCTTCGACCGATCAAAATGATTGGGTCGCGACCACCTTGCCCCGACAAGGGACCCACTCCCGGCCTTACTAAAGTAACCGAAATACTAAAAACCCTAATTACTAAGACACCTAATAAAAAAGGGGTCCACAATACATCCCAAAGGTACACAATTATTCTAGTAATCTCTCTGACACATACTCTGACAATATGGAATACTTACTCTCACGCGCGGAGTCTAATCCGTAGGGGTCCGTCCCCAAGGTAAGGCAAACGTTACTTTTAATTGTGGGCAGAAAATCAATCACTTCTCTTGCTCTAGTACAAGATCAAGCATTCAAGTCACTATTTGGAGGCCCGACCCGACAAGGGACTTCGAGCACGTAGCTAACCCGACACGAATTTTGTACTAACAATTATGTTCATTGTTTAGAAGCAGCGTTGCTTGAATAGAAAATGTGGCTATTATGTACTGTTAACTCATGGATCATTCGTTTTTAAACAAAGCTTGTGTTTTATTTGTGGTCACAATTTAAGTCACACTAGGAGCCATTTGGAATCTTAGTGTCAGAAGTTTAAGTTTAGTTAACTGCCATGTTTTCAGCATCAGATGCTACTATTTATAAGACAAGACTCTGATGTATGCATGTGCCAATGATGGTTCACGGTTAGGTATGGAAAACACTTGTAGGTAGATACACTAGGTTGTTGAGAACATGTGCTTATTATTGCTGCAGTGAAAGGGATAGGTCAGGGGAGGAAACGTTACAGTATAATAGATTCATGCTCTAAATCATAACTCTATAAAACCTATAACTTGGGTTTAACGTCGTATCAGGGGTTAGAGAATAAATGAAGTATGCAGAACATACTCTTGCTAATTTCAGTGAGCTGAATCTTGAGAGTGTTTTGACTTTAAGCAATTCAAGCTAGATGTAAACTAATTGGTAAACGGTACATTATGCCAAAAACTGTGTGCTTATTGCTACATGAAGGTCACCATTAGGTGAATGCTTCATATTAGCTGGCTATCCATCTAGGCATCCACCTCTTCCTGAAATATGCAATTAAGATAATTAAAAGGTACTACTTATAGTCCTATTTGCCTTAAATGCACAAGGATTACAAAATTGGTAAAACTTATTAAAGCCACTCTTTTATGTTGCCAGAACGTTCATGTTTGAGAACGTGTCTTGTTTTTATAAATGGCTTATCTACAAGATAACTTTTCTTCTCTGTGCTGCTTTGAAGGTAATGCCTTCCATCAAACGTCCGACACAAACGTCTATCATTGATATTTGACTCATAGTTCTTGTTTAATGACACACTAAACTCTTCGTAGAAACTTTTACATTTTTTCTACACAAGGCACATTGCAGTTCTTACATTCACGGTCTTATTACTAGTGACACCTCTCAGGCATAGAACTATAGAAGATTAGGACATTTCATGCTGTGAAGCAGTTTTTAAGCTTACACAACCCTTATGATTCTTATAAAGTGATTGTGAAGTATATTCTTTGGCTACATAACAAACTTTTATATTTCTATGGGTACATCACATTAGTCTCATTTGATAATATCAGTTGTGTAATTTGGTTGGTAAATGATTCCTCAACAATGTATATTATAGTTTCTTATAATTTCTTGTTCGACGTTTTATATGTTTTTCTCCAAATCTCCAGTCATGAACTTTGAGGTGTTGAGTTCTGTTAGATTTTGCATGTTTTGTAATTTGATTATGTTTTGATGGTGATTACTACTTATTTGGACGAACTTCATCATTCTGAACTTTTTTTTTTCAGTGTTCTTATGGAAAAAACATACATGTGGCTAATTGATGCTAAAACCATCCAAAAATCTCTTACCTTTTCTCCGGGTTTGTATCTTTAAATGGCGGCGGATCAGTTGAATAAGCGTTCTAAAGTAAGCAATGTGGCACATCACTCTTCTTGGGAGCTGCAGAAAACGAAGAAGACGAAATTTTCTCATCATGATTTAAATACAAGATCAAGTATTTCTCTCAAATGGGATGACAAGAAGAAACATGTTGTTCCTAAGAAGGAGCAGATAAGTATTGCACGTAGAGAGTTGACACCGTTTCTTCCTTGTGTTCCACATCGCCAGAATGTATTGGGTGATGTCTTTGCAGCTCCTTCTGAGTTATTTGAACTGAATGACTTGACTGATTTGCTGTCGTATGAGGTAAGTTAAATAACGCGAGCAGATTGTGCAAAAATTGGGCATGTTTGTACAAACAAAATGGGGTTAGGTTGAAAACAGCAGTGTTGGTCTTGACCCAAACCAATCAAATCTCTCTTAATAAATGTTAGTGTTGGGTCGACTCAAACACATTTCAACTCTTCTCTTAATAGATGTTGTATTTTAAACATGCTCAATAAAATTATACGATTTTCCTTTTTGAAAAATAATATAAAAATAAATTAAAAGTAAAAGAAAATTGTATGATTTTAACAACAATGTATGCATTTTGTAATAATAAAATCATTAAAGAGGTTTTACTGTTTTAAGCATATAAAATACTCTTTGGCCAAATTTTGACCCATTGTTTACCTTTTTTAAATCTTACCCATTTGACCTGTTTTTTTGGGTAAAGGGGATTTCCCCGGTAAAATAGCCATTTGACCTGTTAGAGACAAATCATAGCCCATTGGTTTATTCATAAGTAAATTGTTTGAAATTGCCATCTCTATGCAATGTGTATGCTTTTTCTTTCTTGTGGATGTCGTTTTCATTTTTTAAGCTTGTTGTAGGTTTGGCAAACTCAATTGTCTGTACAAGAAAGAGTGTTTCTGACCCAGTTTCTTCCAGAAGGAGCTGACTCGAATACAGCTGTTCATGAATTGTTATTAGGGAACAATTTTTACTTCGGAAGTCCATTCCAAAAATGGTAAGTTCAGTCACTTTTTATGAGTTATAAAAGCATCCCCTCTTTCATCCTTTTAACGCTGGGTCTCCGTATTTAATATTATGGTGAAGTTTTGCATCAATCAATATTCATAGGATGGATTGTAATTGACTTCTACTTTACTTGTCTAAAGAATTGGGTTGATGACTGGTTGTTGACTACAATATATATAGTGGGATTCATGGTACAGAAAATGTCTTTCTATATGCATGTGTTGGAAGCTACTGTATAATGGAATTGTTTCCTGACTGTAAAGGTTCAGCTGATTAAATTATCTGTAATATGCCTGTGTAGGGGTACTTCAGTTTGTTCCGGTGATTGTCATCCCTGATGCTGTTCTTCGTCAAGAACAGTGTAACAAGGTTAACAAGATAGCATACTATATAAGGAATTGCAAGAGTACCATAGCAAGTATGTTGTCATCTTATATCCTGTCTTTTGTTATATATATTTTTTCTTTTCCAACAATTTTTCTGTTTTGTCTTATTGGTATTGATATTTTGTCGTTTGACAGAATGATAGGGAGTCTGCAATTGTGGAGGGAGACTTGGTCATGCTGTGTGAATCCGGAAAATGACTTTAGCCAACAGATACCCAGGTTAATTGCTCTTCTTTTTAGTAATTATATTTTTCTAAGCCTTTTTTCCCTGCGAACTGTTAGAAAGCAAGAAGAATTTATTGTTGACTACTAAACATTACACCACCACTTTTGTAGTAACTCTGATATTTGCAACATCTCTCTGTTATTACATTTTGTTTATTGATGAATATATATTCCATGTAACAGGCCTATGAATGAATACGAAAAAAATGGCTCCTCACATCAGAAAGACATACATGATAGTCCTGAAGATGATGTCGGTGCAACATCTGATTCTGGTTATGTCGATGCTGAAGATGAGTCATATAGTAGCAATAGTCCAGATGTAGCAATCATGACCGGAGAAACTTCAGCAAGGTAATCTCGCACTCTCTTAATTGTATGGGGGTACAACTTATAGAAATATATTTTATTATTATTTTTCTTGTTAAGGATCTCGAAAATAGAACCAGGGAACAATTATTTCGACTCTTCAGATGGATCGAAATCGGTAGCAAGATCTAGAAAAGGAGATAAATTACGCAGGCTCAGTGAAGAGTCTGGTGATGGTGCCAAATATATGTCATGTATCAAGGTTCTCATTTGAATCTGAATCATATGAACTTTTTTATAAACCGTGATATAGTTAAATATTTTGCACATTGATATTCGTTATAAGAAACAAGAAAAATTCTATTGGTTTGTCAGGTTAGCAAAGTTCAACATGAGCGAGTTAAAAGAAGTATGAAACACTCTAACACGGGCATCCAATGGAGGTCTCTCAGTCATGTTTTAGGCAATCTTGATAGTTACTGTGTTGTACCATATATGAAGTGTTTGAAGAAGAGAGACTGAAACTGCAAGAACACTGGTCTCATTTGGCAAAGAAAGATCTCCCTGCAGGCTTTGCAAATTGGAATAGTTGGCGATCTGCCAAGTGGCAGTTAGGAATATCGTTAAGGAAAGAAATGGAAGATAAAGTGAAGTCAATTGATCAACCAGTCAAATGGTGATGTTCAGGATAACATGGAACAAAACGCAATTCAGTGCTCCATTCAGAGGCGAATCTTAATGCAGAAAACCATGAAACCGCAACGGAAATTGAACCAAATGATCAGCCTAATCAATGCTCGCGTCAGAATCAGCATCTGCCACAGATCAATGTAATACATAATGATAGCCAAAACTTCTGCTCCATGCCCATGGATGCTGCCAATGATGATGTATTGATCCAGTCAAGTGCTTTTCCTTCTAGTCTAGGTGAATATCCCGTAAGTATAAATCGTGCAGGTGCATCAGTTGGTGAATAAATATGGCCTGAAGTTAGCTTACCACAAAGTGTTTACTATCACCATCCGACATCTTTAAGCTTAAGCGATGGATACGCTTCTGTTGGTGAAATGTCACTAGGCCAGTCGAGCCGACCAATTGTTCTAGAATCCGAGATACTACAAAAGGATCCTCTTGGAAGTTTTATGCACAAAGGATCTGATGGTGGTGACTTTCTTTAATCCGTATGCTAATCAAGACCGTAACGAATTACTACTCCAATCACTTTATAAAGACCCTTGGAATTCTCAATATCTTCATGAACAGAAGCTTTCCACCCAACCGTGAGTGAGCCGATGCTGGGAACCAATCAATTTCGTAGAAATTTGTGCCCATCTATGACAATGGATCCTGTGCTTCCAACCATTCAAGATAACTTATATTCAATTCCAAGGCAAGAACACTTGTTGCTAATGAATAACGTTCACAATTGGCCCGGGAATGGTGGTATTAACCTTCCCATGACATCATCATCCCATCATCGGTTAAATCAAAATTGGTATCATGCTGATGAGTTGGTGCACAATGGGTGGTCTGGTGGTGTAGTACCGAACCAGGACCTTCTGAATGGTAGTCA
>BQNB010076117.1:0-30692 GCA_026074375.1 Tanacetum coccineum | reverse complement strand
ACAACGTAAAAAAAAGGGACAAAAACGTAGGAAATCGGGCGAAAACGTAAAAAACGGATGGAAACCTAAGAAATCAGACGAAAATGTAAAAAAACGGACGAAAACGTTAGAAATCGGGCGAAAACGTAAAAAAACGGACGAATACGTAAAAAAATCGACCCATCCGACCTAAACCTTTGACCCATTGGACCCATTCATTTGTTTTTAAAAGTATGTTTAAAAGCCCATTAGACCCAAACTTCATTTAATTTAAAGACCTAAATGACCCAAATATTAAAAAAATGACCCAATTAAACTCATTTTTTTATTTTTGGATCAAGATTGCCACCTCTAGTGTGTATGGTTCGGCATACATAAAAAGGGGATGTGGGCTTTTATGTCCAATTTTTATAAAGGGGTTACTTGGGCTTAGTTAAAAAAAATATTATGGGTGTGTTGGGTGTGTTGGGCTGCCGAACCAAAGGGGAAAAAAAGGGGAAGGGTTTTGGGCTTTGTTTCGTGTTAATTACTTACATTGTTTAAGAACCCGACCTGGTTATCTAAATAACGAATTAAAATTTTATAAAAAGACGCGATTTTTGACGCGGTTTCGGCTAAGAACACAAGAAAAGTTGAAAAATATAAAAATAAAAATAAAAATAATTAAGCTCTCGAGACGAAAATATGAAATTGTTGATTTCTCGATCATTAAAACGGATAGATATCCAAAGCACGATTTGTAAATAGTTAGAATGACGGTTTTTACTAAATCGGCTAAAAAGCGAAAATAATAATTTTTACTTAAAAGTAAAAATATAATTAAGGCTCGGGTTAAATTTAGAAATATTTAAACTATAATGGCACATGGACGAGAAGTAAGGTAAACCGCAGCTTAGAATTTAATAAGGCGTAGAATTTACTGAATTGGGTAACGGTAAAAATAAGAATTTTACATAAGGGTAAAACAAGAATAAAATAAGACTACATTATTTACCTGAATTTTACGAATTCTCACAATAAGAACACTGCTTTTTTTTAACAAAGTTGTTAAAGGAAGTAAACAAAAAAGCAGAATTAAAAGCATATGTGATTAGAATGGTAAGAGATTTTACGGTGAAGAAGTCCCTGAACAATTTGTTAAGCACTTTCAACAATTTTTAGAGACTGAGAGCAAAGTTCAACCAATGGTAGACTGTGATAACATTTTCTTCAAGCAGCTTAATGATGATAAAGCAATTGAGATGATTCAAGAGGTTACTATTGAGGAAATAAAGACAGCAATGTTTGATATTGATAATGATAAGACACCAGATGGGTTCACTTCATGTTTTTCCAGGAAAGCTTGGCCTATTGTGGGAATGGATATCTGTGCTGCCATCAAGGAGTTTTTTCATACAGGGAAATTACTTAAGGAATTTAATACATTATAAAGTATTTAAGACACTTCCATATTTAGGAAGTCTAAAAATTCAGATTTTTCTTTCTTTTTATGAAAATATCTCTTTTTTAACAACACACATTCATCTTATTTTATGTAACAACTTTTTGTTATGTGTAATCTTGACTATCCATTTCATATTATGGAAACGCATCTTAAAGTGGCATGTGTCACTTTTTAATTAAAAAATTAAATTTACTTTTAAATTGAAATATCTTTTTATCTATTTATTTTTTTATGATTTAATTTCACCATATTTTCTAAGATTTTGTGCTCTTTAATTCAACAACCATTTTAATATATTTTTATTAAACTTTAGTTTTTTATTTTTAATGCCCTCGAAACCGCTGTTTTGCGCGAGTAACATGCTATTATTATTTATTATATATTAAAAAGCATTTAGGACATTTTATTTTTAGAGATATTTAAACTTACTTATTATGGAAATATACGGATATGCAATCTTGACCATCCATCTCATTTTAGAGACCCACATCTTAGAGAAGGATGTACGCATGGCTGGTGGGTTGGCGCCATGGTACTAGCCCAACCAAGACAACGGCGCAAAACACCGCAACTCGCGCCATTCGAGCTCGCGCCGTATTTACCGGCCAACGCGGTTGGTTTTTTTGTGTGTTTATTGTGTGTTTATGTGTGTGTGAGTTTGTGTTTTTGTTTCAAAGTTTTTTGGGAGAAGGCGCAGGGTTATTTCCAGGGAAGAAGACATCAAAAAAATTATTTTTTAAAATTTTTTTAAACCTTATTGTTATATAAGTTGACATTATTATCCCTCATAGTGTTTATTTCTTGTTTACATACTATGTTTTTTATTTTTATGTAACTTTTTATTTTTATTAATGTAATGTGTTTTATATTAATGAAAAAAAAGCAACGGCACCACATTTTCTGGTACCAAGGGATAACTGCCAAAATGTGGTGCCAAAGGGTTTCTGGTGCCATAGAGGTTTAAATTAAAATATCTTTTTATCTAATTTTTTTATGATCTAATTTCACCTTATTTTTAAAATTTTTGTGTTCTTTAATTCAACATCCATTTTGATATATTTTTATTAATTTTTAGTTTTTTCATTTTTAATACCCCAAAAACCATTGCTTTGCGCAGGTACCATGCTAGTATAGTTAATATATTGTTCGCTTTTGATGTGAGCAAAGTTTTACGTCTCGTTAACTACACTTTTCACATGTCAAATATCAAAGGTTAAAATATATTATGGACATTTAATCTGGGACATCCCAAAATAATAATTTGGACACTTAGAGCACTAGGCACTCATGGTGCTATGGACAATAAAGTTACTGCCATATCAACATTTTTTCCTATAACACCGAAACCTATCACTCAACATAAAACACCACCCTTCCAGTTCTAGTTTCATGGAACACCCCCTGACCTACACAAAACCCACTGAAACAAAAATACAACACGAAAAATAAGGAAAAACACCCTCCCCACATGGGTTGGTCACCACGACGCGAGGGCCGGCGGCACCACTTACGGTGTCAGTCTCGCGCCATAGGGTTCGCGTTTTGGGACGACACCACTGGTACCAGCCAGGGTACCATGTGCTCTTGTTATGAGATGAACGGAGTAGTTGGACTTCATGATGAGGTTATACCACCTAGGTCGATCTCTGTCATAAAATTACCAAAATCTAGATCGAACCAAAAACTTAATTGCTCAAAACTTTGGATTGAGGGCTAAACAGGTGTGTTCTGTCGGGTTCAGTCAAACAAAGCACAATTGTTGGTTTTACATAGAACGAATAAGACTGGGCTAAAGACCGAATACGAAAAAAATAATGAACCGAGACTAGACTAAAATGTGTTCAATCTTGTTCGATTCGATACAAAGGTGTGTTATGCTTGGCCCTAATACCACCTAAAGTCATAAGAGCCTGGAGTGGAAGTTGTAACTTTATTTTTAGTAAATGTTTGATAAATCGGAGTCTATATTTTATAAATGTAAAATAAATGTAAAATAAACTAAGTTATAGTAAGTAAAAGTATGAATATTAAGTTATAGTAAGTAAAAGTATAAATTTAAAATAAATTAAGTTATAGTAAGTAAAAGTATAAATATTATTTTTAGAGTACTAATGTAAAACGATCAATAAAATTTCATACTTTTTTAACAGAGATTTTCATTGAGTTTAAAATTATAAACTTATATTCACTTGGATCTTTTATATACTTTTATAAGCTAATGTGGCAAACAAATTTTGTTTTATAAGCTTGCTATATTAGATGCTCAAACTTCTATAATGTTAGATAAAGGAAAGTGATTTGCATACTCAAAACGTTTGTGTCTTTGCACTTATGCCTTTACAACACTTAGTGGAGTGTGCAAATCAAGACACAAATATTAAGAGTATAGATGTCATGACACCAATATTTTAAATGTGCAAATAAATAAATGAAGTATGCAAATCACCTCCCTTAAATAAATGTCCGCAAACACACTCGTTTGTAACTACTCATTTTCTGTTTGCTCTTTTACTTGAAAACAAATACTACTCCATTGCTCAAAGATAAGTATCTAAAAATTGATGTCTGAATTTACTTTCTTATAATAAGTAAATTTTAATATGACATTGCTTAACAAAATATAAAAATTCCTTATTTTTTAATTTAACAAGAAAAATTACAAAACAAAATTTTGTTTTCCTTTGTAACCTAAAACCCTTCACTTTGAAAATGGAAAATACAAACTCAACTAGACACAGTTCATAGTTCTTTTTGAAGTATTATGTGAAGATAATTTTCAATTCCAAAATTCAAGAAAACTGAAGATCAAAAGGCCACTTAAAATGTGTAATTATTTTTGCAAAAGTCATGGTTAACAACTATTTCACACTCTCTAGCATAAAACTTACTAGTTAAAATATATGACTAACAATAAATCAGATACAAAGTGTTATGCATACATGAATGAGGCTAATGTTAATTGGTTAGTTTTTGAGACGTGCCATTCACTTTATACAGTTGGCCCATTGAATCATAATACAAGTTTTCTTTATTTTACTACTAGTACTATTTGTTAATACAAATAACGCTTAAAAACGTCATTTATATTTTTCGACCTCTCTATATTTTGAAAATGACAAAATTTAAAAACATTCTACGATAAAAATAAACGTATACACGTTATTAGTTGTAAACTTCCATTTCGACGAAAATCACTTAAGGTATGTATAAACAAATCATTAAACATGATTAGTGATAAAAGATAATCTTTTTGTCTTAAACATTACAATTTTATAAATGTAATATAACATTTTTACAAAAGTAAAAATATACAAAATGTTTTATTAATTAAAGAAAATTTTTAATTAATAACAAAAATTCAAAATCTGATTTCCCCCCCCCCCCCCCAAACATATAATTTTGAATCAGATAACAACTTCCTCACAAAAAGACAAAAAGAGGAGCGTCTACCTAGGGGCGGCCCCCAAATAGGCAGGACAGCCTCTAGATATATCTCGGACCGCCCACAGGAGACATTATTTCTCCTTGCCTATAAATACTGCATTATTTCCTGGCAATTGACAGACCTCTTTGCACATAGTTTTCAATTTTGTTTCTCTCTTTAAAACCTCCTACCTCTCTTTAAAATCCGTGATCACTATATTGATTAATATTGTTTCAAGTGATCCAATCTTCTCATCCTCCTTCTTCTATCAAGTGTAAGAGAAGAACCTTCGTATTCGCCAAGAAATGAAGTGTTATAGATTAGTGATCTTCTTCTAAGATTCAACCTCTATTGTATTATTCTTGTGTAGTTGCGTAGATCCATATAGTGTATGAATCCGGAATAGTTGATTGTGTGTCGGTTAGTATTTTAGGCCGTAAAATACATTAGTGAGGTGTAGATTGGTTCTAGCTAAGATTAGAACTTGACATTTAGCTTAGTTTGAAAATAGAGATAAGCGACGTGTAAACGGTTTTCTCCGCCTAAAGGGAGCTTGTTGACATAGTAAAATCTCCAGTCGGATACTCGGGGAGTGGAGTAGGGCGAAGAAGAGCTTCGTAGCCGAACTACTATAATTCTCGGTGTTGTGATTTGATTGTTGTATCTCTTATCTATTTTCTATCATTTCATATATTATTGTTTGTATTCATATAGTGATTGTATTGTTCATAGTTAGATTTATTAGGTGTTCATATTGTTGATTGGTATCACATAAACTCGAATCTAACGTTTTTACAATCAAAATTTTAAAATGCTAACTAACCGTTAAACTATTCAACCCCCCTTCTAGTTTCCACAATTGGTATTAGAGTCAGGTTACTCAAGATTTTTAAAATATATTGTATTTTAAAACTTGGATTGATTTATAGATTCCGACAAATATCTAGAAGGGAAATTTATGCAAAGACCACCACTTTTCGAGAGTGATAGTTTTATTTATTGAAAAAATAGATTCGAAACATATGTAAAATAAAAAGATCTTGATCTTTGGCATGTTATTACTAAGGGTGAATTTCTACCTATTCAGAACAATTCAAAAACCAGATTAGATGAGGTTGTCCCTTTTGAAAAACAAAACGATAATCTCAAAAAGAGACTTGCGAAAAATAACGAAGCTAAAATGGTTATTTACAACGCTTTGCCTAGGAAAGAATATGAAAGAATTTTCATGTGTAATACAGCAAAAGAAATTTGGAAAACCTTGTTAATCAGCCATCAAGGTAATAGTCAAGTCAAATATAACAAGATTGACCTTTTGGTACAACAATATGAACAATTCGTCATTCGAAGACAAATCTATAGATAGTGCTTTTGCTAGATTTAATACTATTCTTACTAGTCTAAAAGCTCTTGATGAAGGTTACTCTAGCAAGAACTACGTTAGGAAGTTTCTTAGGGCTCTACATCTTAAATGGAGAGAAAAGGTCATGGAGATCGAAGAGTCCAAACACTTGACATCACTATCACTTGATGAACTCATCGGGAACCTCAAAGTTCACGAGATGATCATCAAGAAAGATTTTGAAATAGTCAAAGCTAAAAGAGAAAGGAAATCCCTTGCTTGGCTAAAAAGGAATCTAGTGATGAAGAAAGTTCGACTTTCGGAAGTGAAGACGAAGAGTACGCCATGACTGTTAGAGACTTCTAAAAGTTCTTTAAGAGAATAGGTAGGTTTGTGAGACAACCACGAAATGACAAAATGACATTCCAAAAAAGTCGAGACAACAAGAACGACAAAAGTAATAGGAAATGTTTTAGATGCGCAGACTCGAATTATCTTATTGAAGAATGTCCAAAACCACCGAGATACCTGTACCAAAAGGCTTTCGTCGAAGGTTCTTGGAGCGATAGCGGTAAGGAAGATGATGAAAAGGCTAAAGACGAAACTTGTCTCATGGATCATGCATCTAGCGAGGTACATTCCGAATCCTCTTACTTTAGTGATGAGAACTCGTCAATAGATGATATTATCTTATTTAGTGAATATAATAGGTTTGTAAGATGAGTCTAAAAATAATCACTAAGAACAAACATTTAAAAGTTATTAGAAATAGTCTAGAAAATGAAATTAGTGAGTTAGAATAAAAGTTGTCTAAACTCGAGAAAAACAAGGAAGTTGATCTCGAATGAACAACTTGTCAAACACTTAAAATTGACAACGAAAAACTCAAAGAGGAAGCTCTAAAATTAACTCAATTTCAAAAGAGTACACGCTCTTTAAATGAAATGCTTGGTATTCAAAAACCCTCCGGAGATAAACCAGGTCTAGGGTTTAACTCATTTGAAGCATCAACAAGCGGGACTAAGAAAACAGAGTTTATGAAATCTAAAGATGAGACGTCCCATGTTGGCGGCCCCCTGATCTCTGATGGCGGCTCCTACAAAGTAGAAACGGCCCCCAAAGCAAATTAGGGACCGTCGGTCTATTCGTCAAAAAACGAAAAATTTGTCTCTTTTCAAAAATCTATTTGGGGTCCTAGACCAAGACATATAATAGTTAATAATGTTAAAATTGTCGTTGCTAGTGATGATGAGGTTAAACGGTTTTATAAACCTTCTCTAAAACCCCGAGTTGGATTTTTCAAATCAAACTTTAGATCAAAAACTCCACCTCATAGGAGAACTAATAATTCTTATTCTCGATCTAGAACACCGCAACCAAAAAGATATATTGGACGACAAAATCTCAAAGTTAGAATAACTTCCAATCTCAAAGTTGCATGCCATGAGGAATGTGTCCTCCATTTCTGCATCCCAACCAAATGCAACAAATGCAAGGGATGCTTAATACTAACAAGTTTGGACCCATAAGATATTGAGGACTAAACGTTTGAGTTGTTGTGTTATATAAATAGATATACCTTGGGATCGACTTAGAGCCAGACGAGTGGATAAAGATAGCGGATGCTCGAAACATAAGACGGGCAACCGAAAACTCTTCTTAACTTACAAGGCATACAATGGAGGTAATGTCATTTTTGGTAGTAATCTTTACGGTAACATCATTGGGAAAGGTATGATTTCTAATGACTCTCTTAATATAGATAATGTAGAGCATGTAGATAATTTAAGATTTAACTTGCTAAGTGTAGGTTAAATATGTGACAATAAATGTAAAGTAATATTTTCTGAACATGATAGTGAAATAACTAAGGATGGAAAAGTTATAGGTAAAGGTATTCAGAAAAGCGGATTGTATGTGATGAAATTAGAAAAGAAGTCGAAAGACAAAATTTTCCTTACAACAATAGTATAAAACTTCACTTTGTGGCATAGGAGATCAGGTCACGCAAACATGCGTCTAATTCAATCGTTGGCATCCAAGAAACTAGTTAGGAATTTACCTAAGCTTAAGTTTGATCAACATTTCTGTGATGCTTACAAAATGGGGAAAGAAGCTCACGCTAGTCACGAGTCTAAGAATATAGTCTCAACGACTAGATGCTTAGAACTTCTTTACATGGATCTTTTTAGTCCATCTGCCGTACGAATTTATGGAGGAAACCTCTACACCTTAGTCATAGTAGATGACTATTCTAGGTATACATGGACAAGATTTTTTAAAAACAAAACCGAGGCTTTCGAGCAACTTGGAATCTTTAGTAGGAAAATTCAAAACCAACTAGGTTGCTCAATAGTGTCAATTAGGACAGACCACGGTAGGGAATTTGATCATGAAATGCATTTTGAAGAGTTTTGTAATGCTAACGGTATTAGACATAACTTCGCAGCTCCACGCACTCCAGAATCAAATGGCGTGGTAGAAAGGAAAAATAGGACACTACAAGAAATGAGTATAACGATGTTAAATGAACAATCGTTACCACAAAAGTTTAGGTGTAATGCCGTAGATACTTCAAGCTACATTCTTAACCGAATCCTAATTAGAGCCATTATAGGAAAAACACCATACGAACTCTTGAGAGGTAAGAAACCTACTATTGATTACTTTAAAGTGTTTGGAAGCAAATACTTTATCCTAAACACCAAAGATTACCTCACCAAGTTTTACCCAAAATCATACGAAGGTGTTTTCCTAAGTTACTCCCAAAATAGTAAAGCCTATATCATCCTAAACAAACATACCATGAAAATCAAAGAATCACTCAACGTGACATTCGATAAAACTCCTCCACCATCTAAAACATCACCCTTGGTGGATGATAACTTAGATGAAGAAGAAGCAATTAAGGCTATCTAAAAGAAAAACCTAGAAATTGACATTGAAGATGAAACTTTAGAAGTTGACGAAATTGTCAACATTAAGGAATCTAAGAACCATCCATTGGGCAACGTCATAGGAAAACTTAACCAAAAAACCCTTAAGGCTCAAGCTCAAAACCAAAGTAACTTCTTTTGTTTTAAATCAACTATAAAACCTAAGAATGTGAATGAAGCCTTAAAATATGAAAGTTGGATAATTGCAATGCAAGAAGAATCAATCCAATTCATTGCAAATGATGTTTAGGAGTTAGTACCACACCCTAAGAGTACAACAATTATAGAACTAAGTAGGTGTATAGAAATAAGTTAGACGAGAACGGTATTGTATTTTGAAATAAGGCTAGGTTAGTAGCTCAAGGTTATAATCAACAAGAGGGTATCGATTATGATGAAACTTATGTCCGATAGCTAGATTAGAGTCCATTGGGATTTTATTAGCCTATGCTTGTGCCTTAGATTTTAAATTATTCCAAATGAACGTAAAAAGTGCATTCCTAAATGGTTTTATCAATGAGGAGGTATATGTGGCACAACCTCCGGGATTCATTGATTTTAAAAAACCTAATCATGTTTATAAACTCAAAAAAGCTTTGTATGGTCTTAAGTAAGCTCCTAAAGCTTGGTATGATAGATTAAAAGCTATTCTTATTAAACATGAGTACAACATAGGAATGGTAGACAACACACTTTTTACAAAGAAGAAAATTTCAAATCTCATCATTGTTCAAATATATGTCGATGACATTATATTCGGTTTGACTTGTCAAGAAATGTGTGACGACTTTGCCAAGTTCATGCATGATGAGTTCGAGATAAGCATGATGGGTGAACTTAACTTCTTCCTTGGATTACAAATAAAACAAATGGAAGATGACATCTTCTTTAATCAATCTAAATATATTAAAGAAATACTTAAGAAATTTGGCTTAGAAGATTCTAAACCAATGAACAACACCCATGTCCTCGGATACAAAACTCACCAAAGATGAAGAGTGTGAGTCCGTAGATAGTATGAAGTATCGAGGTATGATAGAGAGTTTATTATACCTAACGGCAAGTAGGCCCGATATGATGTTTAGTGTCTGCCTTTGTGCATGCTTCTAAGAGGATCCCAAAACCTCTCATCTTGAAGCGGTTAAGCGTATCTTCTCATACATTAAAGGCACTACGCACTTAGGATTATGGTATCCTAAGGGGACCGGCATAGAAACTGTAGTATATGCCGACGCTGATCATGCAGGAGAATATGTGGACCGAAAAAGCACTAGCGGTATTTGTATATTTATAGGATGTTATCTAACATCGTGGTTCTCGAAGAAACAAATCACTCTTGCTATATCCACGACCGAAGCTGAATACGTAAGTACCGAAAAGGCATGTTAACAAGCACTATGGATGAAACAAACTCTTATCGACTATGACATTCTACTCGACGATGTTTCGATTATGTGCGACAACAAAGGCGCGATTGACCTTAGCAAAAACCCGATTCAACACTCGCGGATGAAACACATTGAAATCCGTCACCATTTCCTTCAGGAAAATGTCCAAAAAGGAAACATCTCCATCGAAAAAGTCTCATCTAAAGATAACATTGCCAACATTCTCACTAAACCCCTCAAGTGCGAATCGTTCAATTATCTTCGTCTTGGTTTAGGAATGATGGAACACATTCCGTAAATTGATCTCTTCTTTTCTTCCAAGTCTTGATTCTAGTTAAAGTTCCATTCCGTGTCGTGACAACTTAATTACTTCATCCGGAGTATTTTAAGCATTTTTAATTAGTGAAATGAAAATTAAAATGTCACTCCTTTTGAGAAATTCCTCAAAATCGAGTCCAAAACACCTTTGCTGGTGGCGGCCCCCATAAATCAGGCGACCCACCAATTAAATTTAGCGGCCCCATATATTTATGGGACCGCCGGTAGAATGACCTTAAGGTCTGGCCATATTTTTATATTTCACAAAACAAACACCACCCTTCTCTTCAAACCTGCAATGAACAGCAAAACCCCATAACCACCAAATTTCAAAATCGGCCATAAAAACACAAATTAAAGGTACAAACAACGCTAATTGTCATCCTAAACATCATAAGCATCATCAATTGTAAGTTATTTTATCACCTTTTCTCTTAATCTGAGTCTAGGATTCAATTGAACTCAAAATCACAAATTGGGGGTTTTCATTTTTCTTGTGTTATTATTCAATTAGGACTAGATAAACACAATGTATAACTACTATGTTTTTTTTGTAGACGTAGGATTTGCATAATTAAGTGTGCTTGAAAAAAAGTTCTTCATAAACAAAACCCCAATTTATTTTCAAAAAATTTCTCACGTTAGGAACATCATAAAAATATTTTAATGCATTTCAAATACATTCCAAATACGTTTTTGCACTCATGCATAACGATCTCATGACCATCAATCGAGATATATAGCCAATATATATTTTCGGCATGTTTGGATGAGCAAAATTAAATATAAGAGTGTTTGGGTTAACTCATAGGATGTTGTTTAAGAGTCAAGTTAATTATCACTCCACATTCGTTGCATATAGGCACACACTAGAGATAAATTTTCCTTTAGATTTCACAATGATAAAATTATATATATATATATATATATATATAAGTTTGTAAATATGCATATTCCCAATATGCATCCCACATCTATAAGTTTGTATAATGTGAAGTTTGGGACCATTCATAAGACTCCCGATCACCCACATCCTCTCTTATTTACTCAAGGGATAGCGAGTGATGGTAATTGCAATAGGTGTGAGGGGCAATTGCGGTACAATATGATATTTAAGTGTCTCAAATGCAAGTATGTGATTGACTACAAATGTTGTAAGCGCTTGAACAACTCATGAAGCTTTCTGTTTCATATGATTGTCAATTGTGGAGAAGTTCATACCTTCTTATGTAATGATTGATTGGATATATATATATATATATATACATATATATATATATAATATATATATATATATATAAAATATATACAGCATATATACATAAATATAAGTACATATATATATACATATAAAATAAAACTATAAAAATATATACAAATAATATAAGCATATATATATATATATATATATATATATATATATATATATATATATATATATATATATATATATATATATATATATATATATATATATATATATATATATATATAAAAAAAAAAATATATAAATTTAATTTTTCTTTGTATAGGTGACAATGCCTCGTGTGACTGCATCTGACCACAAAAATACCCGTAGCTATATTCCCAAAATATCCAATGAATATAACCCACCTTTAAAACACAATTTTGAATTTCATGAAAAACTGTTATATCATTAGGGTCGGGTTGTCCATCAAGGAAGACTTTATTGACCGGTCCTATCTCAAAAAAATGTTTGGAATATTTGGTTTTGATTTTCCTCATGAAGCTTTCTATTTCATATGATATGTCAATTGTGGAGGAGTACAAACCTTCTAAGTAATGATTGATTGGATATAAATATATATATATATATATAAATATATATATATTGTGTGTGTGTATAAATATTGTATATATACTTATGTATATAAACATAAATATATATATATATATATATATATATATATATATATATATATATATATATATATATATATATATATATACATACATATATATATATACATACATATATATATACATACATATATATACATACATATATATATATATACATACATACATATATATATATATTAATTTTTCTTTGTATAGGTGACAATGCCTCGTGTGACTGCATCTGACCACAAAAATACCCGTAGCTATATTCCCAAAATATCCAATGAATATAACCCACCTTTAAAACACAATTTTGAATTTCTTGAAAACCGTTATATTCATGAGGGTCGGGTTGTCCATCAAGACTTTGATGACACGGTCTATCTCCAAACAATGTTTGGAATAATCGGTTTGATTTTCTTTTCAAAATTAATGAGCAAATCGTTCCTAGATTCACTCTCGAGTTCTATGGCCAATTCTGACTTTCCTATAAATCGAAAGATCAAATATTGGTCGAGTTCATCATCCAAAACAAGTATTTTTCTCACTCTCGAGGAGTTTGGTCTAATTCTTGGCCTTCCTATCAAAGGTCAATGCTCTTTTACTGACAAGTGGTCACTTGACTACTTGGAGTATAGTGTTCCCTCAAATGGTCCTTATCAAACTACCCCTCCTACTCCCAATGACATCAAGTCCTATGTTCAAGTTGAAAGGGAGGAACCCATAACTCGAATCCGTTACGACCAAATCATTAATGTCGAAGAAAATCAAATTCTAACTCGTGAAATCACTCCAATTATGAAAAGTTGGGTTGAGATCATTCGTGAAAATCCTTTTTGTCTTGGTGGTAATTGGGATCATGTCACGGCATTCCTTTGTCATATGCTCTATTGTATCGCTAAGTCCAAGCCATACAATCTTGCATTCTTCGTCGCAAAACGAATGGAGTGGGTCTCACGTCAAGCCGGGTTGATTTTACCTTACGGTATGTTATTGACCCGCTTATTCACATATGTTATGTCTATCCATCCTGAGTTGTTTAATGATCGATTCGTCTTGTATGATCGGGTCATGAATCCTCTCGCCATTCAACATGAGCGAAAGAAGCGAAAGGATTATGGCACGAAAAGAGGAATTCACTCCACCTTAACTTCTTTTTCCTCTGCCTTCAATCATCAATCATCATCTCATCATGAAGATGCTAATGAAAATGACGAAGTCACCTCTCGTGCTAGCATTCCTTCTCCCATTCGTTTTGTCGACTCTTTGCCTGATGACATTCCTCAAGTGTTTTCAAACCCTCTGGATGATGAACAAACCATGCAAAACCTTTTCACTCGTCAAATTAAAATTTTAAACCGTCAAGTCCAACTTTAAGGTGAGCACCGGAGCGGGTTAAGGTCAATCGGGAAGGGCATCAAGAACTTGTGGAAGGGAAAGAAGAAGTGAGCTACTTGGAGAGTGGCTAATTTTTTTTTAATTATTATTAGTACTTATTAAAACTTATTTGAAGCATGTTAGTATTTATGTTTGCTTTGGTACTTAGATTTAACATTATTTGGTAGGTAGTTTGGTACTTAGTTTGGCAACGTTGCTTGCCTCGGATGATTGGTCGATTTTATCATCCCGAATATGTTTGCATGTTAATTGATACATTATGTTCCTTCTTATATATTATATTATGCATGCTTAATTATTTATTTGTCAAATGCCTATACTTGATTCCCCACTAGGATTTAGATTATCTACTTTATATATTTGGAAGTTTAGAAGCCTTAGATGATTCTTGAGGAAATAAAGTTAGTTGCAAAAGGGAAATTCTAGGGTAGCATTTCTCTGCACAGGTTTAAAATTATAGAAATACTGGAAAAATTTTGTTCCCTCCAGAAAACGGCCCCCTTAAATACCTGCGCCACCCTATTTACGGGACCATCTTCAGGAGTTACGAGATTTTTACTGTATTCACCTTATTTTCTATGCAGTTGACTATCTCTCTTTTAGACTCAGCTAACTTTCTGCATTTTGCTAAACATTATTTGGCATCACTCTTTACTATAACCATGATTTTCCATATTGATCACCCTCACCTTGATTAAATAATCATCCTCCTCACTTTCTTCATCATCTTCACCACATTTCTCTTCTTCTTCTTCCTCCATGGCTTCTACTCAAGCTTTATCATCCAATCCCCCTAAGAAAATCAAACTCACTCTCATTCCACCAAGAAAACTCTTTGTGTATTTAACCCAAAAAGATGATGAAACTTATACCCCTTCTCCTATTGCAAAATCCTCATCACCATCTCCACCTAATGCACCATAAAAAACTCCATCAACCAAAGACACATCCTCCACTTTTAGAACAACCTCCTCTTCCATTGAATTAAAACCTTGTTCTTCACCTTTCTCTTCAAGAAACACACCTTCTCTTTAACCCACTAATCATTTTCTTGATGATCCATTAGATGCACCTCCAAGACCTTCAAATCCTCTTCCATTTCAAAGCAACCCTTATTTAGATATTACTCTTTCTCTCTCACCTATTGATCACATGTTTGAAACTCCATCACCACCTCCACCACCTCAACCACCTCTCATGGGCCATCCCATCTACTTCAATGTCTTTGACTATCATGGAGCACATTGTCTATGTTGCTTCCACAATCGCAATCTCATACTCTCTCTTAGGGATGAAATGCATTTCATGTTCTCTCACATTGAATATCTTCTCACTTCCGCCATCGTCTCACCTTCTCCACCTCACCATTAAACATACTTGATGTTTCTAAATAAATGTTTACCCAACCTTTTGTTTAAGCCATCCTTCAGGAATCAAGAATCATATAGGTCTCATGTGACTTTTAGAATATTAATGTAGTAATGTCTATCACTTTAATCTCTCATCTTGTCATATTCATACTCTTCAAGTATGAATTTATTTTTTAATTTGAATGAATGGACTTATTTTAGCTTATTATTATGATTGATTTGAGTGCTTATTGTCATTGGCTATTTCTAATATTTTTGGCCATATTTATATTTGTCGGATCATTGCTACAAGTTGGGTATATATTTTGCACTCGTCTTTCTAACTCATTTTTGTAGCAAATTACCATAGCTCGATCCCTTGGTTCCCCAAGCGAGAGGGAGTATACATCAAGGGGAGCTTTAGCATCGTCGACTTCTTTCTCCTATATACTCGACGATCGACCTTTTTGATTTGACAAAAAGGGGGAGAAATAGATTAAAACTCATTAATAACTTAAATTTTTTAATTTTTATGTAAAATGAGTTTATATTTTGTCATCATAAAAAATGAGGAGATTGTTAATACAAATAACGCCTTAAAACGTCATTTATATTTTTTGACCTCTTTATGTTTTGAAGATAACAAAATGTAAAAACATTCTACGATAAAAATAAACATATACACGTTATTAGTCGTAAACTTCTATTTCGACGAAAATCACTTAAGGTATGTATAAATAAATCACTAAACATGATTAGTGATCAAGGATAATCTTTTTGTCTTAAACATTACATTTTTATAAATGTAATATAACATTTTTACAAAAGTAAAAATATACAAACTGTTTTGTTATTCCCCCCCCCCCAAAAAAAAAACATATAATTTTGAATCAGATAACAACTTCCCCTCAAAAAGATAAAAAGAGGAGCGTCTACCTTGGGGAGGCCCCCCAAATAGTCAGGAGGACGGCCCCCAGATATATCTAAGACCGCCGGGACCGCCCACGTGAGACGTTATTTCTCATTGCCTATAAATGCTACACTATTCCCTGGCAGTTGGCAGACCTCTTTGCATATAGTTTTTAGTTTTCTTTCTATCTCTAAAACCTCCCACCTCTCTTTAAAATCCTTGATCACTATCTTGATTAATATTGTTTCAAGTGATCTAATCTTCTCATTCTCCTTTTTCTATCAAATGCAAGAGAAGAACCTTCGTATTCGCCAAGAAACGAAGTGTTATAGATTAGTGATCTTCTTCTATCTTCTTCTAAGATTCAACCTCTATTGTATTATTCTTGTGTTGTTGTGTAGATCCGGATAGTGTATAAATCTGGAATAGTTGATTGTGTGTCGATTAGTATTTTAGGCCGTAAAATACATTAGTGAAGGTGTAGATTGGTTCTAACTAAGAATTTGACATTTAGCTTAGTGTCGGAAATAGAGATAAGCGACGTGTAAACAGTTTTCTCCGCCTAAAAGGAGCTTGTTGACATAGTGAAATCTTGAGTCAGATACTCGGGGAATGGAGTATGGAGAAGAAGAGCTTCGTAGCCGAACCACTATAATTCTTAGTGTTGTGGTTTGATTGTTCTATATCTTATCTCTTTTCTATCATTTCATATATTATTGTTTGTATTCATATAGTGATTGTATTGTTCATAGTTAGATTTATTGGGTGTTTATATTGTTGATTGGTATCACATGAACTCGAATATAATGTTTTTACAATCAAAGTTTTCAAACGCTAATTAACCGGTAAACTATTCACCCCTTTCTAGTTTCCACAATTGGTATCAGAGCTTGGTTACTCAAGATATTTAAAATATATTATATTTTAAAGCTTGGATCGATCTATAGATTCTGACAAATATCTAGAAGGGTAATCTATGCAAAGACCACTTTTTAAAAGTGATGGTTTTATTTATTGGAAAAATAGATTCAAAACATATATAAAATCAAAAGATCTTGATCTTTGACATGTTATTACTGAGGGTGATCCCCTTATGCTCCTTTCCTCAATCGTTACCATGACAGAAAATGGATCTAGAGATATTACACACAAGTAAGTGTGGGTGACCTGGGTGATGGATGCTCTTTTTTTCCATGTAACACCCCCAAATTTAGGTCGCAGCGGAATGTGTTTCCGGGAGCGTTACTTCATAATACCATTGCACAAGTCATGAGAGAACGACCTCTAAGTGTCGTTTGAAAAGTATTCTTGAAAAGTTTGGACTCCAATGTTCCTCAAATAGGCCAAGCATCTATTTCACCTGAGAAAACATGCTTAAAAGGGTCAACATAAAGTTGGTGAGTTCATAGGTTTTCGTAAGTATAATTGTAAATCCCAAAACTATATATATAGGTCTACAGTGTTACAAGTTTCGCCCATACAAGACTTGCAACACATAAACCGACATATATAGGTTTCCTTATATAAAATCCCAAAAAGTTTCAAGTATATATTGTAATGAACACGATATCCCAAAATGTTTCAAGTAGATATTATAATGAGCACAATATCCAAAAATGTTTCAAGTAGATATTATAATGAGCACAATATCCAAAAATGTTTCAAGTATATATTGTAATGAGCACAATATATCAAAATGTTTCAAGTATGTAAGAGAAATGATTACGATTACTCTAAGTTCATGGAACTGCGACGTAGACTTATAAGTATGCCACTTTATTCAAGGCACGGTAAAAATTCATTAGTATTCAGTGTTGGCCCTGTAGACACCAATCCAGTCGTAATCCGACATGATATAACGTTCGTTAGTTCGATCTCGAACTAGTGAGAGCTAATCACCCGAACGGGGGTTGTCAATCCCCAATAGATCTATTTTATAACATTCGCGCTCACCCTCCAAGTGATTTACAGTTCATGAAACCTAAGCTAATCCGTAATTATTCTTAAAAGTCAAGTATGTGTTTACGTCCAAAAAGTAAACCAAGTATTGTATCTCATCGCATGACAAGTAAAGAAGTGCATAATTCAATTTGTAATCAACCATGTAAATGCATTTGTAAACAAGCATGTTCTCACCCCAAAACTTATAAAACAAATCATGTAAAACGTGGGGCTATGAACTCACCTTGAGTTCTGATAATCCAAATATCGCAGATAAAGCGTCACGTAAAAGATCGAATGCAACCTAAATTATCATAGGTCGTATAAGTACCGAGTACTTTAATTGATAACATTGAATGTAATCCTATAGATTATATCGTACTATCGTTCGGGCTATCATAATTAAAGAGGTCATGACATGACGTTCGAGGAGTTAGGACACTTTAAATCGTAAATCCAACAACTCGTCGATACGCCATCCGAAGAGGCCTCATTATGAAACTCCCTAGTAATATAGTACTTTGATAACCACATGATATTCTATCTAGCTCAATCACCAACTAATGATTTTGGTAAAATTGTGTTTAATAAGTTAAAACGTTTATATTTACCGTTTTAGTAAAACTGGCGTAACTTTCGCGTTTTAAACCCGATTCTCGCGTTTCTTATGTCCATCTTTTCGTATTAGGA
Source organism: Tanacetum coccineum (assembly GCA_026074375.1). NCBI lineage: Eukaryota > Viridiplantae > Streptophyta > Magnoliopsida > Asterales > Asteraceae > Tanacetum > Tanacetum coccineum. The sequence goes on along the minus strand of BQNB010076117.1, from coordinate 11,710 downwards.
CGAGTTATCATAATTTGACATTTTTCATATTTTGACCCTCTGGTGAACAGTAACTTTTACTGTTCACATCAGACGTGAGTTTTATAAAAATCGTATTCGTCGTCGTAAAACCCGTAAATGTCGTATTTTATTCGTTATAGCTCCGTTTTTAACGATTCTTTCGAGGACGTTCTCGTATTTGAAAGTTCTATATATTTATGAGGTTTACAAAAATATAACTTTCTGTCATGAATAGTAACTTTTATAAAAATAGTTTTATAAAAGTTTTAATTGTCGTAAACTCGCGAAATTCATAACTCATTCGTTATTAATTGAAAAATTACGATTCTTATCATTTTGGAATCCTAAAAATATGTATTATTTGTTAAAAATATCAACACTTGCTGTTTATAATTTTTATAAAAATGTTTTTATAAAAATTTACTTACGACTTCGTTTATTAACGTATAACTCGTTTTTAACGTAACTTTTTCGTTATTAATCCGTTTAACAAGTTTCTTACCTTTTCGGAATCGTCGTGAAATGTATTATCTTATAAAAATATAAAATGGATATGTAAAAATTCGAATTTTGGACAGAATGTTTGCTTGAGTTTGTTGAATCCATTTTTGATCTTTTCTTTATACTTGACCACTTTTGTATTTTACCACAAGTCTCATATATCATATATATTATATATCATCCTTATATTAGCATTTACTTGTCCATAATAGTCCTCATGTGTCCAAGTTATCAAGGTTACAAATCCATGATAACACTTAAAATCATAACTTTACATGTTAATAATCCTAAATGGTGATATAAGCTAAATAGAATAATCATATGCATAAAAATGAATATTGTAAGAACATAAAGAGTTCAAGTAAACCTTATAAGGTATGATGATGATGATGAGCTAGTGCTAAACCCTTGTTTAGCCACAAAACCAAAGCTTGCACTTAAGAAAACCCTTATTTTCTTAACAAAAACCCTAGCTTCCTTTTCTTGATTAACACTTGGAAAAGGTTAGCCAATGCTTGGGATCACCTTAGAATACCTTAGAATGGATGTGTATAGGAGTGTATGGGTTGAATAAAATTTTGTATGGGTTTGCTTGGGTGCCCTATGTGAGCCGTGAGCTATATGGAGCCAAGGGAGGAGTTTTGGTTTGATTTTTACTAAGTGTTGGTGATGTATGAGTCTTTCACTAGATACTAGTATGTATATAAGAGGAATTCTAGTCAAAGAGACCAAGCATGGTTCAAAGGATGGTCCTTGGTCTTGGGTATGGGCTTATGAGTCAAAGTAAGCAAAGTATGGCTAGGAAATGATGAAGTATGGGGTACATTAAAGAAGCATGGTGTTGTTTTGACCAAATGGAAGAGTTTCTAGTATTTCTTTGTACCATTGACCATAAATTCGGCAAAACATAAGATATAGATGATATATTTTGCAACTTTAATGTATTGGGTATAAAAGTGGGTATTTGTTGAAGCGTAGAAAAGTTTTTGTGGTTCCGGGAGTGCCTAAACGCAATTTATCGCGAAACGTATACACTTTACGTATCCGATAAAAATAAAATGAACAAAATTAATAATTATTCTCAAAATAATTATATAACCCTTGCTTGATGTAAACATTTAATTGCTTGATGCCCGTTTACATTGAATGCTAATTTTTAGCTTACGCGATTTAGCTTAATATTTACGATTTAAAGCAAACGCGTACAATTCAAAAAGGTACATTGTGAATTTATTGATGTCGTCAATGACTTGAAAACACAGGGTGTTATAGCCGCGGCTTATTAATAAGCTCTCGTTGGGCCTTGTTGGGCTCGATAGAAACCCGGTAAGGTTTCTAGTGGTTCGGGCTTGCTCTCTTAAGGTCCACTAGCTTATCTTAGGCTCATATTAATCTTATAAGTCGCTTAAGTTCATAAATAAGCCGTCTAGCTTATTCGCGGCTTATGGGCCTTGTGGGCTCACGAAGATGGGTCGTGAAGTCCAACAATGGTCAGAATGGTTTATTAGTGTGTCACATGGTTTTTGTTAAATTGTCTAGCGCCAAAACAAGAGTGCCTAGCATTTTCTAATCGCGACCCGCGACATGCAAACGTTCCATAATGTCGTATACATGTTTCCACGCCACCACTTCATGATTTTAACAATAGTTTACGTGTAGTTATTTGTGTATGGCACCACACAAGGTTGCATTGTGACAAGGAAGTGTGCGTGAACCATGCATGGGTCGAACCATGCATGTTTCACGTACACGGTTGCTAAGTCCTTATCCTTGTAAATACTGTTTTGGGACGATTGGGATTCATGGTAGTATTTATTTCGCGAAAGAATGGGGAAGAAAAGTTAAGTCAATACCCCCATATATTTGTTAGATGATCTCCATGTTATTTTGATCCACCTCAAATCGGGTCATTAGTTAGATTGTAAATATCGAGCATGTAAAAGCTCAAGTGTAGGGGTACGTATTATAAACCCCATGTGATGTATTATGTTATTAAAAAAAAAGGAAAGAAAAAGAAAGAGATTGATGTAGAGTTTGTATATCTTCGTCCGAGTCTTGGGCTTGCAACCATTACAAAGTGTTATTCGTGTGTAAATAATTAGCTAACCTCCACTCTAAATTCACTCAAAGCACCCAAATGTATCTCATCCTGTTTTTCGTTTCCATTATATGTTATCTTACACCTACACCCCACAACCCTTTAAAAGACCTCTTAGATAGTAATGAATAATACTTGCACCTAGCGGTGAGAGTTTGATCCTTTACCAAGCCTATGGTAATTTATATGCTATGACAGGTAATGATGTTTTGATGTTTTGTTTTTTTTACCCCCCCATATGTGTATAATTCTTTATACAAGAGTTTTTTGACTGAAGAGTGAGAATCCCAAAACATTTATGTGAGATGCTAGTTTAACTTTCCTGTGCTTTTAATTTAAGAGGTTTCTAGAAGGTTGTGTTTGTAAAATATTTTTAAAGAGTAGGTAAAATGACCCCTCATATTGTTATTGTCTCGGTAGAAAAGCCCATTTGCTTGAGGAAAAGCAAACCCCAAGTGAAAGGGGTATTTGATGAGGTGTCATTTTATACACTTTTTCGGGGTCGTTTAACCTCCTAAATCGTTCATTTATGCCCAAAATAGGTACTTAATCGTTTATTTTCAGGTTAACTCATTTGGAAGGTATTTGGAAGAATTACACATGACTTGGGCTCATTTGGAGAAGAAACGGACAAGACTACGGACCTACACCAACATTGATCAAGAATTTCTCTACAATGGCTGGAGACGGCGTCGCAAATACAATGTGACGCCGTCACCACGAAGGATCAAAAGAACTGGCCGTCACAAAGATTCACGACGACCGTCCAGAGGCATACGACCCAATTATCTAGAATATTCTCTTTCATGACGGTGTCACGATTAAAACGCGACGCCGTCACAGCGTTTTTTCCTATATATAAAAACCTAAATTTAGGGTTTTGAGTGTGTAACTTTAGAATAAAAAGAGGGTATGAACCCTAGTTTATTTAGCAGTTGTTAGGGACGAATTTAGGGCCTAAAAACCCTATTGTACTTCCTCCAACTCATGTTTTAATCTAAACGAACTAGGGTTCGTACCCTCTTTTTATTCTAAAGTTACACACTGAAAACCCTAAATTCGGGTTTGTATATATAAGAAAATCGACGCGACGGCGTCGCGTTTTAGTCGTGATGCCGTCGTAAAATGAATCTTCTAGATCTGCGTTCGAGTCGGTGCGAGCTGACGCCATCTTGAAATGTGTGACGCCGTCACTTGATGAGTTGTGACGGCGTCTAGTATAGCTTATGACGCCGTCTCCAGGCTCTGTGAGCACAAATCTTCAAGAGTCTTGGTGTTGGTCTGTAGTCTTGTCCGTTTCTTCTCCAAATGAGCCCAAGTCACGTGTAATTCATCCAAATGTCTTCCAAATGAGAAATACCTAAAAAGGAACGATTAAGCACCTATCTTGGGCATAAACACATGATTTTGGAGGTTAAACGACCCCAAAAAAGTGTATAAAATGACACCTCATCAAATACCCCTACACTTGGGATTTGCTTGTCCTCAAGCAAATGGGCTTTTCTATCTAGACAATAACAATATGAGGGGTCATTTTACCTACTCTTTAAACATATTCTACAACACAACTTTCTAGACATCATAATTAAAAGCACGGAAAGTATATCCTAGCACCTCACATAAGTGTTTGGGATTCTCTCTTTCACTCGGGTGTATAATAAATTATAACATATGGGGGAAATAGAAAATCACACTCACTACATGTCATAGCATATAAATTACCATAGGCTTGGTAAAAGATCAAACCTCCACTGCTAGGTGCAAGTATTATTCATTACTATCTAAGAGGCCTTTTAAAGGGTTATGGGTGTAGGTGTAAGATAACATACAATAGAAACGGAAACTGATGGGATACATTTGGGTGGCTTTGGGTGAATTTAGAGTGGAAGGGTTAGCTAATTATTTACACGAATACACTTTGGTTTGGTTGCTAAGCCAAGACTCGAACAAAGATATACAGACTCTACACAACTCTACATCAAACTCTTTCTTTTTTTTTCTTTTTTTTAATAAGTAACATAATACAACATGGGGGTTTATAACACGTACCCCTACACTTGAGCTTTTACATGCTCGAAATATACAATCTAACTAATGACCCGTATTGAGGTGGATCAAAATAACATGGAGATCATTTGACAAACATATGGGGGTATTGACTTAACTTTTCTTCCCCATTCTTCCGCGAAATAAATACTACCATGAATCCTAATCGTCCCAAAATTGTATTTACAAGGATAAAGACTTAGCAACCGTGTACTCAATAATTAACTTGGGTTAAAACAATAATGTACTAAAGGTGAGTACATATAAGGTAGGCTAAGGCTTTTTGGGTGTAACGATTGGTGTAAGGGTGTCAATGCTCTTCATTAATAGTCCGGATTAACCAGAAAATTACGAGAACCATGAAAAAGGATAGGCTCGGAGGGTTGTACTAGGGTATCCTACACTAAAGGTGAGTGCATGGCAAGGGTGTGGGATAGTTATATGATCGAGGTGACCATCATAACAATTACAGGTTTAAAACATGGGTTATTCCTAATGCCTCTTATCAAGCAAATCCTAATACTTACTATGCGGTCTCGGAATGCATCACAAAAACAAGTTCTAGAATTTAATATGCTACCGGTACACTCATATGAATTTTACTAACACCAGACATTCCAGAAAAGGCGACGAAGACCACACGTACACATCCATACGAAGGGATAGACACTGGTACTGGCACTCCTAAACTTGAATTCGGGTATAAGATAAAATAAATTTTGGGTTGACCGAGTAGGTACCGAATTCCTAAAGATCTAAGGGCGAACCTCACATTTTTTGGGGTGGAATTTTGAGGGTTATTGTGCTAGTCATATAAATTCGGTGTAACGATTGGTGTAAAGGTGTCAATACTCTTCATTAATAGTCCAGATTAACCAGAAAATTACGAGAACCGTAAAAAAAGATAGGCTCGAAGGGTTGTACTAGGGTATCATGCACTAAAGGTGAGTGTATGGCAAGGGTGTGGGATAGTTATATGATCGAGATGACTATCATAAAAGTTACATGTTTAAAACATGGGTTATTCCTAATGCCTCTTATTAAGCAAATCCTAATACTTACTATGCGGTCTCAGAATGCATCACAAAAACAAGTTTTAGAATTTAATATGCTACCGGTACACTCATATGAATTTTACTAACACCAGACATTCCAGAAAAGGTGACGAAGACCACACGTACACATTTGTAACAACGGAATAGACACATGTGACTGCTCACTCCTTAACTCGAACCGGGTAAAGATAAAACCATCTTGGGTTACCGACGATAGGTACCCAAATTCCTAAAGATCTAAGGGCGAACCTCACATTTTTAGGGTAGAATTTTGAGGGTTATTATGCTAGTCATATAAATTCCTATCCATGAGACGCTAGTAATACTCGATTTTCGTTGGTATGTGTCGTAAAAAAATCTCCCTTTTATGCTATGTTTCGATATATTACCCATCTTTTTAAGGGCAAAGCAAATGACAAATGAAAAAATAGTTTCTAAGGCTTATTTTCCCCCATACACTTATTTTGAACATTGTCCCCAATTTCTCTGGAAGTACCCGTTAAAATGAATAATGGGGAAAGAAAACATGGAAAAGAAACTAGTACTCCCCTGGTTTGCTCAATAATGGAAAAGAAACATGCAATAACTGGTTAAATCATCCTCCGAGAATCATCCAATGAGACTTCCTAAGAACTTCCAAGCTTCTCCTCATCAAATATAACCTGTAATCAAAGACAAAGACAACTATACCAAGCATAAAATGTGCGATTTACCAATATTCAATGTGAATTTAGGGTTCGACTCGATAGATAGGATGAAAGAATTGTTAAACTCATTAGGTTTTGCAGTTTTATATAGAAGAATACATATATTAAATGTTATGCAAGTTTTATTTTCAAAAATAATTAAAAACTTTGAGCTTTCTAGACCTAGGCATTTGACGCCATCAGGGTTGGTGTGACCCCGTCACAAGTGTCATGGTGACGGCGTCACTTGTTAATCATATTACTCGATACTAAGGCGAATTAATCTCAACAATTCCTTAGTTCCTGTATAAATGGCTGCATAAAACCTGAGATTTAACAATTCAATCATATTACTCGATACTAACGCGAATTAATCTCAACAATTCATTAATCATGTTTGAATTTGGATCAAAATCTGGATAAATTCCCCTACACTTATTGTTTGCAAAATACCTTTGATTGAAATTAAGACGAGGTTAAAGACAATACAAAGTATGATTACAAGATAATTCAAACATAATAAAACAAATGGAAAAGAATTAAAACACACATGACACTCCTAATTTACGGGAAAAGTAAATTGGGTTGCCTCCCAAGAAGCGCTTTTCTTTATTTACGAGTCTTGTAGCTAGACTCGAAGCCACACGTCACGTGTCGTAGAAGTGGTCCAAGTCGATGATTTCTCTTGGACTTTCCCTTTCGGAGAGCTTCCTAATGGTGGGAATTGATTAAAGGGTTTTGGTAAATTCCTCTCCATCGGGGTCGATTAATCTAATCTTGGCATGCCATGCTCCATCTCCGTATTGGGTGGTTTATCCCAGTTAATTAGTTTCTCAATTAGGTTCTCTGACTCCCACATATTACACTTAAGGTTAATGGGTATGGCTCCCAGGAACTCTACCATCCTCCTAAACACCAAGGTATCTTTGAAAGGATTAAGCTCGACATCTTTAGAAATTTCTCATTCTCTGGGCAAATGGCAGTCTAAGAAGTCTTTCCTAGCATAGTAAGGGTGTTTTGCGCCTATCTCATTCGTGCTCGGTCGGGGTTTATAGGATTCCCTTTTTCCAAGTGTGGTCCAATAAGGTGCTTCTTCCTCTCCTAAGTCTACTCCTTTTACACCGAATACCGACCTAGTGATTCCTTCTCCTACCGCTATTCTAGCCATCCTACAATCTATAACTGCGTTGGCGGTAGCTAGGAATCCTCTTCCTACAAGTAAAGGGGTCTCGGGGTCCTTTTTCATATCGAGTACGTAGAAATCATTTAATAGTTTTAGTCTTCCTATGTGGACTTCTACGTCTTTAACGATTCTGACGGGGTAGGATTTGGTTCCGTCAGCCAATCCGAAGATATGATCAGTCTCTTCTAATAATCTGATGTTAAGCTTTTTGAAGAGGTAAAGTGGGATTATGTTTACGCATGATCCTAAATCAGCTAGTGTGTCAAAAGGTTTTGAGCCCCCTAATCTACAAGGTAAAGTGAATAGCCCGGGGTCTCCCATCTTTGCAGGTGTTTCCCCTTGGACAAATGCTGATCCGTTTTTGCCTAGTTCTAAGCTCTCGACGTATTTATCTAATATAGCGTTATATATTAGAGCGTGAGCTAGGACTTCAAGAACCAGAAGGTTAAGATGCAAATCTTGGAATTCATCTTCAAGAGTTGGTTCGGGTTCCTCCGGTTGCTGTGGTTCGACGATTGCGTGTAACCAATTGCACATCATTAGAAATCACGCGGGTATTTTGGCAAAGGTACCCGCAGGGGCAATAACGTATCACCATACCCTAAGGCTTCAGATTTATGAGCTAATGGCAATAATAAATTATGTTTTCAATACTGAGTGTATATCAACGTAACCCAAATATCGCATTTGCATTCAAATTATATTATTTAAACCTATCGATTTCACTCAACCTTTGTGTTGACTTTTTAGCATGTTTTATCTCAAGTAACTAATGGCACGGAGTGGCGAGGACATAAAGATGGAAAAACCGTTATTATTCAAACTTTATTGTATAGATTTTGGGAACCTCTCGTTTGTAAAAAGTCTAAAGAAATAATGAATGATAACTTATTTTCAAAAACGACTATTTTTGATTCGTTTTCTATGATTATGACTATTGTACCTTAAAGTAATACCCATATTAGCTTCCGCTGCTATATGTAAAAATAGGGTTGTTACACTACGCGATTTGACTTAAAAGTTAAATTAAAAGTGAACGCGTATCAGACCAAAATAAATGGTGACGAATAAATAAGGGTTGTAAAATGACCTAAAATTGAGAAATGTTACATGGAGAGCCATCCCAGTATCTAGATCACTTGGTCAGTCTCACTAGACCCAGTTGAATGATGGGTCGCATATTCAAGCACATAAACAAGTATGAAAGGATAAACATAATTAAGCAATCAGGATTAAACAAACCAAACATTAAATCTTCATTAAGATTTCTAATACCAAAGGGTATTAGCCCATAACCATTGTAATAATACAAGTATAATCAAACAACCAAGGTAAACTAACTAAGTTAACGAATGATAGCAAAATTGAATGATTACAAGATTATAGGAATTACACAGTGTCTTCTATGTAATTAGTATCGATGCTTGACCTTGGCTGCTCTTCGTCTCTTCATAAAATTGACTTTTACGTTTATGATATAGAGAATATGATTTTGCACACTGAAAACTCTTTTTTGATTCTTCTATTAATAGTCTCTGAAATTGGGTTGATACGTCGTATTGAGTGAGGTCAATACAGCGTAATGGGGTGAATTCCTTGGAGTGCACGCTACGTTCACAATCAATCAGTAATAAATGTCGTCAATCACATTTATTGTAGGATTTTTTATTCTTGACTAGATGGATACAACATATGTATTCAGCAGGATACGCCATATTGGGTATTGAACGTATTCATTTTGTTGTGAAGTCCAAGCACTGATACGCCATATCTTCTTTGTTAGATACGGCGTATGTAGTCAGAAATAAGCAATCTTTAAATATCTTCATTTAAGCTCTAAAATATGCGCCTTTAAGCTTGTTCTTCACAATGTACTCTGTAATTACTACAATTAACAACTTTAGGCAATTTACTAACAATTCTTTCAATAATTATATAAAAGTGGGTAATTATCTTGGAATAAATGATGATATAAAAGTAACATTATTTGATGTCATCAACGTCTAAACCGGCTAATCAAAAAGTGGGGGTTATATACACCACTTCCTGTTCCATCTCTTCCATAGGAAAGCATCTCTATGGTTTTTTCTAGGAGGGCTTGATGTATGGTTGTCGTAGGACTTTTACACAAGAAGTTTTACAACTCCCTAGGAAGTGCACCTAATCATTGTACTGTAGTATAGGCAAGACTCGGGATTGTTTATTGTTCACTCGGGGAATAGGTTGGGAAGGCTTGAAAATGGTCTAACAGAATTCTAAGGGTTGAAGGAAGATTATTTTTGTATTTTTGTATTTTATGGAAAGCAAGTGAATCATATAATTAAGAGGTAGGTTGGTTTTAGCTGATTAAACTAATAACAATTTAAACTAATGGTGATAACAATAAGATAAAAGATTGTGTCTATTTAATCATGTATTACTCCCTAGATTGCTTCTCTTAGTGTTGTTGCCTTGTCACCCTTGTGATGATCTGTGTAACTATTTCCTAAAGCATGAACGAATTACACGAACCCACCGTCTACTTATTATGCCGCTAGAGCAATGCACATGTAAGGTAGTATGAAGACTATTACACGGCCCCTAGGAGTTTACTAAGTGCATGTAAAATACATTAAAAGTGGATCAACCATATTAGGGGGCAAGGTAGTATGAAGACTGTTACACGATGGTATCCTTTCTATACAATCATGTTTCCCTAGACATATCAACAACGATTATAAACAAAAAGCTAGTTTTCTAAGACCTAATGTGCACATCCATCACAAGAAGCAACATCACTAAGATCTACATTCTAGGTTTTATACAATCATAAATAAACACAATAATAGGTTTAGCCAAGTATGTTAAAGATAAAGCAAGAACAATAGATCAAACAAGACATAGACATATTGAATGAATAAGTAAACCTTACTTGATTATTACATGAATTAGAAGAAGTACAATAGGGTTTTAGGCCCTAAAATCGTCTCCTATAGCTGCTAAATGAACTAGGGTTTGTACACTCTTTTTATTCTAAAGTTACACACTGATAGCCCTAAATTCGGGTTTGTCTATATAAGAAAATTGACGTGACGGCGTCGCATTTTAGTCATGACGCCGTCGTAAAAGAATCATCTAGATCTGCATTTGAGTCGGTGCGAGCTGACACCGTCTTGAAATGTGTGACGATGTCACTTGATGAGTTATGACGGCGTCTAGTATAGCATATGACGCCGTCTCTAGGCTCTGTGAGCACAAATCTTCAAGAGTCTTGGTGTTGGTCCGTAGTCTTGTCCGTTTCTTCTCCAAATGAGCCCAAGTCACGTGTAATTCATCTAAATGTCTTCCAAATGAGAAATACCTGAAAAGGAACGATTAAGTACCTATTTTGGCCATAAACACATGATTTTGGGGGTTGAACGACCCTAAAAAAGTGTATAAAATAACACCTCATCAAATACCCCTACACTTAGGATTTGCTTGTCCTTAAGCAAATGGGCTTTTCTATCTAGACAATAACAATATGAGGGGTCATTTTACCTACTCTTTAATGATATTTTACAACACAACTTTCTAGACCTCGTAATTAAAAGCACGAAAAGTACATACTAGCACCTCGTAATTTAAAGATATTTTACAACACAACTTTGGTGTTGATCCTCGTAACAAGTGTTTGGAATTCTCTCTTTCACTCGGGTGTATAATAAATTATAACATATGGGGGAAACGGAAAATCACACTCATTACATGTCATAGCATATAAATTATTATAGGCTTGGTAAAGGATCAAACCTCCACCGTGTAACAACTTTAAATTTTCACCAATGGAATATAACAACCCGTAATTTTCATCAATGTAATATCCATCTATTAAATTAGATGCAATATATACTACCTTTTTATAGGGAAAATTTTCCTTTATCTCAATGTAATATCCATCTATTAAATTAGTTTACATAACTAAAGTAAACGAGCTCACGCAACCTACCTATGCCAATTCTATCTATGTTTATATCATGTAAACATCCTAATATGTCAAGTCTATATCTTAATATCATTTTTACCAAGTACATTATCCATTTAACGTACCATTTACAACGTTACATCAAAACAAGCATTATACGTTAACGTTTATTCCAAAAACCCTAATTTCATGTCAAAG